>JADRCD010191062.1:0-10018 GCA_019843815.1 Montemys delectorum | reverse complement strand
GCAACAGGAAAGAAAACAGTGAAAAGTATAATACTCCATGTCAGACAATGGGAATATAAAACCTTAGGTACCAGGAGCTTCCTTGCTTTCTCTGTAGACCCTGAGGGAGAGCCTGTTCTTTGTCCCTTTCAGTGTCTGCTGGCTTCCAGCATTCCTTAGTTGTCCTGGCTTTGTGGACTGTTCATACCAACTCTGCCTCTGTCTTATGACCTTTTCTGTGTGTATTGGTCCTTTTCTGACTCTTGTTATACATATGGAACTCCTTCAAATAATCACACAATCCTATGCATTTGAGCATCCTTGGCCACACCTGGGGATCTTGACCTGGAGGGTGAGGGGGTGGCTATTAGGAGACCTGTTTAGCCTACTGCTTCCTGTGAGGTTTCTGGACAATTTCATGGCTGGTGGTTTATCCCCCTCAGGTGCACTTTGCTTCAAGGGTGTGTGGTTTATTTTACTTCAGGGCTCTCTGCCTCTGATCTTTGTTCTCTTATCTGTAATACTGAACTAATAGCTTTGATACTGGCAGTCTGTGTCATTACTGGTGAATTTTATGAGATCTGGTGACATGACAGTATTGCTGCTCCCAGGCATCTCACTAAAAGACAACCCAGTGATCCATTGGCTCAGACCAGAAGCCCGGCAGTTGTTCTTGACTCCTGTTTCTCTCACAGGCCACATTTGATCCCTGGCAGTGAATTTGGCTAAGCCGTGTCTTGCCTTAATTCCTGGAAAGGTGCTACTTAACTAGCCTTCGCTGCTCACATACTCTTCTCAGTATGCAATCTGGGTGATTCCGTTAACACGGACCAGGTCATGTCACCATGTTACATACCCTCCCGGGATTTCCAAACTCTCCAGTGGTTTATAACACTCTATCAGTCTGGCTACCTCTGTGATCTACTCTTCTGTTTTCCATTTTACTAATTCTTCTCCATCCATTGGTTTTGCTATTTCTCAAACCTAACAGATATACCTCAAGGGTCTGCATTTGGTATTTATGCCTTGAAACAAAACAAAATAAAACAAAACTCTCATCTACTCAGTCTACTCTATTTGGTGATTAAATAAGGAGAGGACATCTTTTCTAAGAATAATTCCTTTCTCTTTGCTATGTAATCATATTCCTGTTTGACAGGAGTCTGCATGTAAACCATATGCCTTATCTCTCTCTAGGGATTTGTTATCACTTCTCTTTGCAATTATATACAATACATGGAATCCACATTTTCTTAGGTTTTTGAACATGGGCATCCCATTTGTTGATTATGGTTCATTTGGCTCTACCTATTGAGATATACTCTGTACTCAATGACTCTTGAGCTCAAAGCAGATTGAATTTAGACACATAACATCATAAGAATACGTAGATGTCCAGACATGGCAATGACCAAGCCTTCTCTCAGTTAGAGCCTAGGGGAGGGAACAGAGGCCCAGCAGAGCAACCTATGATGGGCAGGGCAGCTGCAGGTAAGCTTTGAACTTTGGGAGGCTTGTGTTTGTTATATGTAAAGGAAAGAGGACTGAAATATCTATTTCTTTGGCCCTGCCAGTCCTGACAAGCTATCAAGGTGAAAAGAACACAGGTGGTAAATACCTGCTTAGTCATATTGTGACATCTCTTTTCTTACTTCCTCTTAGCCAGCTTTCATATTCATGTTTTTTCACCCAACAAAAACACCAGAGGCTTAGGGGTATTTACCACCCTTGCCTTCTGCCAGAGATCTCTCTACCCTAGCCATGGCCTGCAAAGATGTATTTTTCTTTTTTGTCAAAATTTGGCAAACTTCATTCCCCTTCGTCAAATAAAACTTAAGGTACTCTCTTGAAGAGTGAGAAGTTACCAGTGGTATTGGCAGTGGGTTTAACAGTTTTTGATGTGTTCCATGTGACTTTTGGTACAGGGGCAGTAGGTTAGAGTAGGTTGTGTGAGACAATTCCCATGGGTTTCCCTTCTACTTGCTGGCATGTGGAAGTGAAGGATTTGCCCTCAAGGGAGATGTCTATCCACAGTATATACTGGCTGCTGTGATCTCTACAGGGCTTAACTATTGGCAGCCTGTTTTACCCAAGGCTGCAGCTGAGACCCTCAGAGCCCTCTGATCAACCATCTTTAATTCAGTCTTGAAAGCATATTCCTGGAATGATGTTGAAGGTAGGAAAGAGGAACATTACCTAAAGAGGGCATTGTTGTGGGTGTGGCAAGAGCTGACTTGATCTTTTCAAATTTATTTATTTAGTTTTAAAACTTTTGATATTATATTTCTCCACCTTTCTCCCTCTACACTCTTCCAACTACCCCACTGTGCTCTCTTTCACATTCAAGGCCTCTTTTGGCTGCCAGTGGTCCCTCCAGGGGAGCCTCCTTCTCTTATAGAAATGACCTAGCTAGATGTTAGTCTGTGAAAGCAGCCAGGAGTCGGCTGAATTTGAACTCATACCTTTTGTATCACTGTGCAGATTTTGCTTTTGCTGTTCTTTGTCTCTTTGTCACAGCTACTGCCATGCAGAGGTCTCTTGAGTTCATGTTGTTTGGGCAAGACCTGATTTCTCAATTCTGCATCATTGTTTCTAGGGAGGAAAACAGTGCATCTTTACTTTTAAACAGTCTCATAAATTTGTTTAATATTAACCCTGTGTGAGTGGAATGGGCTTTGGAGTACTTGATTTAAAGCCCATTTCTTATACTCTCTTAGGTACCAATTATAATAAATATTGGATTATTCTACAATATATATTATAACATATATCATAATAATGCTTCCTTATTTTTCTTTTATTTAAATATAGTCAAACACAGTATCCCACAGTTGCTTAAAATAGAATAGTGCATATAGACCTTAGCGGGAAGGCTCTAAGACCTCTGTTTAATCTGTGAGGATCTTGAGGCTTGGATTCAAAATGATAGTGTTGTAACATTCATGTGCATTTAATTGTGACTTGGTACACCTGCTTGCTTTGAAGAACAGACGTAATAGAAATCTAAGGAGAGGAGAAAGTGATGTGGACACTGGTGACTTCTCTGGTGATATCCTGATGAGTTAAGCACAAATGATCAGAAACAGATGGGTTCGTCTCCCACCCCCATACTTGAAATACACATGGGCTTAAAAACCAAGAGAAACTATGCTTGGGAAAAGTGTTCTTCGTTAACGTTGAATGTTTGAATTATAATTTAAGAATATCAGAGGTTCCAGTAAGTAGTTTTGTGCACTCATCTCTAATTTAGATAGGGTGTGTGCCGGAGCTGAGCATTTAAACTATGCTGTGGTGCTGCAGTCAGGGAGGCAGAGCAGTCCTGTAAAATGACATAAGGCACTTGGGCCTTATGTGCAAACTCGTTTCACATGGGTCCTTGGGTATTGAGTAACACGAGTTGTGTGTAATTCGACTCTTGGAAAATTTGTAAGGTTTTTGCCTCAGTCTCTGTGCATGAAAGTGGAAACAGTTTTAAAGCGATGCCTCCAGGTGCTTGTGGGACATCCTTACTCTGTCCTTCTGCCCAGGGTAGGATGTCATCTCCATGACTGGATGCTTAGCTGGCTCTCCTTCAAGGTTCGAGGTTTGATTACAGCCCATATTCTCAATAGCTGACCAGGTGTTCCTAGGAGCTGTAAGGACTGCAGAAGAGTATCACTGGGCATTTGGAAGACCCAAACCAACCCATAGCTAAGCTAGGACTGTCCCAGGCATCCTCTCTGACAGCATCCTTCATTGTTTGCTTGGTGTATCTTTTCCTGGGCTCTTCAAAAAAAAAAAAACCTGTGGAAACTGATATTTTGAGGTACAGTTTCTGTTTGTTTTAGGTATGAAGCTATTATAAGTGAATATGTAGTATGTTTCCTAACTTTGAATAACTTTGTCATGACAGACTACCACCTAAGCTCACATGGAAAAAGATTTTTTTCTTCTTTCTTTCTTTCTTTCTTTCTTTCTTTCTTTCTTTCTTTCTTTCTTTCAAATCATTACAATGCTTTTATGTCTATTGTTTTTGCCCTAATTGGGAGAAAAATTATCTCTCCCCTTATTGATAATCTTTCTACAGTGATTTCCCATCAAATACCCCCATTTCTTCTCTTTAATATCCATTGGGTCTGATTTTTCATTGTTAAGGGTGATGTATTTTTATAAATTCTATACATCGACGACATACAGCACAAGGCAGCGTTACCAGCTTATCTTCTTTCAGCCCTGAGAAAATTATTTCTGCAAACTATTTTTCTCCTACACATTGATGGTTCTCTTTCCTCTGGGAAACAATTGTTTCTTTTAGAATAAAGGCGGTGTTGCTTAACCTGTCCAAGAGCCACTCCCTTAGTTACCTCATTACAAACCAAGTCTCCAATAGTGAGTGTCTAACTTCCAATTGATTTCTTCTTTTCTATTCAAACGTATTTTCCTTTGATTTTTCTTACTTATGAATTATATTCTATGCAACACTAATATCTAAAATTCTTTTTAAAAACTTTAAAATTTCTCTTACCAGTATACTTTCATTGAACTCAAGTATCTTAGAGATTCTTTTTTTTTAGAAAAGTATAACCTGACATGATAGTGTACACTTGTAATCATGGCTACACTGAAGGCAGAGACAGGAGATGGATCAGAATCTTAACACAGAAAGAGCGTTAATAATGATGGTATATGACTTAACATGTAAAATTTCACCTCAATGAAAGCTTTATTGTATTTAATAAAAAGTCGATTATAATGAAGCTTACTATTCTTTTTTTCAGGTAGTTTTTTTTTTCTTCTATTTGGAGACAGGATCTCATTGTGTAGCTTTGTAGGCCAGGCTGGCTTCAAACTCAGAGATCCACCTGCTTCTGTCTCCGCTAGGATCCAGGTAGGTTTTGAAGGTCTACGTTATTCATTCCTTTATATAAGAGGACACATTTTGAATACACACTACTAAAAATAAAAATCACGTAGTATTTTTGTCTTTTGAAAATGCGTGATCCGAGGAAGCTAGAGATGCATGCGTATTAGTAATGTTTATCTCCTATAGTGAATGCTTTACCCCTGTTCTGAAGCACTGTGTACTGGCACTGATAGAGCCAGCCTAAGTCAGAAAGGTGTCACTGAGGAGGCACCTCACCCTTGATACTTCTTGACTGAGTGTAGAAATGGAGAGAACTAGGGTATTTCGTTTCTGTCATTTTGGGGGGTTATGGCTGTTAGAAAAGCCCACAGCTGGAGAGGTGAGGCAGGAAGGCATTCCAAAGATCTGAGAAGTAAACGAGTCTGACAGAGGCGGGAAGCAGAGGCGGGAAGATAACAGATGTCTCTTTGCATCAGAATTTGGAAGCAGACTAATGATGTAAGGGATGGAGCTTACCAGGATTATCATATACTTTACTGAAACAGAAATATGGGAGAAAAAAGTCAATCTGGAGAACAGAGTTTAGTTTTTCATATACTGAGTTAGAATTGGCTGTCGATTTGATTCGGTAAGGTGTTTCATCCCTTGATGACCATGGCTGAGACATATACCAAAAATTGAAAGGACAGGGGTACTTTTGAGCCAAAACACTATTCTTTCAATTATTTCCAAAATTCATTGACAAATAATACCATAAACACTTCTGCTGGGACTACATATTGTGGTGCTGATTACTATTTTAATTTTTTGTAACCTATTTGGAGGTAAAAAATATTTTCATTTTTAAAAGATTTTTTAAAAATTTTTATTTCATGTGTATATACCACCTCTTGTATGTTACTTTTGTGTGACAGTCAAGGCCAAAAAAGGGTGTTGGATACCCTGGAGCTGGAGTTACAATGGTTGTAAGCTAGCTGATATTCTGAGAACCAAACTTGGGTCTTTTATAAGAACCACAAATGTTCCTAACCACTGAGTCTTCTGTTTAGACACATGACTTCATTTCCCTGCATCATTTTAAAGTTGTAATTTTTTTGCTGCATGTCATAAGAGTGAGAAGCCACTCATGTTTTGGTTTAGGCAGTTTGGGCAGGTGTTCTCCAAGCTGTGGGCTCTTGGACGCTATCTCATTCTCCTCTGCTTAGTGTTAATTTAGCTGGGCAAATAGGAAGCTTCTACATTCTACCATTTTTAAGCTGTGGTTATAAAACTCAGTTCTATTTCCAGACTGCTGCAGTTAGCCAGTGTTGAATAAAAAGCCTTGGAAGCTTTGATCTACTTTGTGAAAATCTGTGGCTTATTCTCTTCTTGGAGATACTCTATCTTATAATGTTTCCTTAAAGAGTCCATAATTCTAAGACAATCCCTAACATTATAGTTTTTGTGTTTACTCTCAAATGTATCTCAGGTCTCATTTTGCAAATGGCACTGCATATAGTATCAGAGTTAAGACTAAATACTTGCCTGGTAATATGTACAGGAAAATATGTGTTAATTAAAAATGTGTTGCTGTCTTAATGTGTTCAGGCCACTCAGATGAGCTACCATAGAGTGGTGTATGACGAGCAGAAATGTATTTCACGTGAGTCTAGAGGTTTGGAAATCAGATACTGGCCAACTTGGTGCCAGGTGAGGGCCTGCTTCCTAATGCTTAGGTGAGTGACTCTGTCCTCACAGGACGGCAGGGGTAGGCTGAGGGAGTCTTTTGGGGTCTCTTTGGTGAGGACACTGATCTCCTTCCTAGGCTTTATCATCTTAAGCCATCATACTGGAGGCTAGCATTTCAACATCTGAATTTGAGGAGGTGGAATTCATTTCACATATAGAACTATCCTTTGTCTTTGCAAATATTGTATGCATCTTCACCGCTATATGAGGCTTACAATAGACAGATTCAAGGAGAATTATTATCCTGTGGGCATAGAATATTTGTAAAAATGAAAAATTTGGGAGTGACGTGATAATTTTATAATTTTTCAGTACACTTCACACCAATTAATTGTATACTTAAAGTAGTTTCTGATGGTATATAAAGTGGAAGTATACAGTAAATATGTGTTTATATACACCAATCAATTGCCTACTGTTTAAGTTACTTATCAAATCAATTCTAAGTTATTTGTAAATGCTTAGAAGTTGTAGCAGTTTGAATAGATTTGGCCCCCATAGACTCATATGTTTGAATGCTTGGACCACAGAGAGTGACACTATTAGGAGGTGTGTTCTTGTTAGAATAGGTGTGGCTTTGACGGAGGAAATGTGTCACTGTGGGGGTGGACTTTGAGTTCCTATGCTTAAGCTCTGCCAAGTAGATATGTCTTCAAACCACCACTGAACCTAAGGCTTAAGGAACATTGTAGAAAGGTGAAAGAAAGATTGTAAGACCCAGAGAATCAGGAAGATTGTATTTTAAATAGCAAATCCATTTAAACATTGAAAATTCCTAAGTCTTTCTCAATCCTAAGCCATGTGATATTCACTATGTATTATGTTTTTACCTATACTTCAGCCATCCTATCAAATACACTTTTGGCAGACTTCTCTTTGATACTGTGAGAGCTGAAAAATTAAACCCAGTATCACTACCTAACAGGTTTATGTTGGTTCTCTCAGGTGATCTAATTTTGTGTTCTTTCATAATTATCCAGTATCCTTGTAATTTATTTGCACACATATTCCACACATTTCTACTTAAATTAATTAGAAAACCTATCAAGTACTTTGGGGATATAGAGTACCTCCTCATAGATCACATTTTCTACCTCACCTTGAGGACCTTGATTATCCTTGAGTCTAGTTATATTTCTAGAGGCAAATATGGGTAGGCCATGAGAGGCATTGTCAGCATCTTGCTTGACATTTCTTTCAGGGGAGGTAACTGCCAGTTCTTCAGACAATGTAGGGATAAGTTCTCCAGGTAACATTTTAATGACTCTAACTGCAGTGAAAAGTGAAGAAAGGACGATCAAATGGACACAGAAAGACAGATTGGGTGGACTGAGCTCTGTGGTGGAGAAGCCATAGCTCCCTGGAGTTCAGTATCATATCCAGTTGAATAGGAAGGCATCATTATTGCCTACAGGAGAACCAGGAGATGAGCTTTGCGATATACTGCTGAACAAGGGGGCAGGCTTAGCCAGTCTCAGTAGCAGCAGTCTCTATAGAGGCACAGTCTTCAGGCTATAAACATGTGATGGGGAAAGCTATGATGGACATTTTCTGTATACATTGTCAACATTTTTATTCAGACTCATGGAGATGTTTCCATGGTAAAAGCTTCGACGACACTCTCTTTGGTCTGAGGCATTGCGTTCCTTGACATGGCCATCTCATATCAACAATACACGTTCACTTAGGACTTCCCATATTCCCTATAGATAAGGATGCATTTTTTTTTGATGCGAATGAAGAGACCACTTCCCTAGGCAAAATGAACCCAATGAAGCCAGTAAGAGTTTAAGCTTCCTGACTCTTTCCATCTTTATTGTGAGTAATAGGACCTGATTCTTTTCCAATCCATGCTTTTAACTTCTAGGATGCTTCAAGGCTGGATTTTTTTTTTTTTCATACATCATTTACACCAGCCAGTGACACAATAGAGGTTTCAGAAACTTGTGTCCTGTGGCTACTGGAGAGATTCTTTTCTGGGGGGGGGGTATACTTAGAAATCTTTATATTGTTTATGTGTATGTCAAACTGGGGGATTTTATCTCTGTATGCATTTTTTCCTTGGTATTTTATCCAGAAATGTTAGAAACTACCAGCCAGCATTTTATTCCTTACTTTCCCACAAATTCTCAGAAGTCTTATATACAGAGCCACCAAATTCCTTGCTCTCCATAATAGGTGAATGAAATGCACCAAATGGAGTTATCCTGCATAGTTCATTAAATAGTTCACTCCATAGATTTTCAGCTCTTTCCACTCTATCAGGGAAATCTTTAGCAGCTTCAGGTTTTGTTGAGTTGGAGAGCAAGTACCAGAGGCCACCAAGCTCCTAAATTTATCCTTACATTTCTGTTTCCCTAGTACCACTCCTGGTATCACAATCTTCTACTAGCCAGTTCTCCATAGGAATAGAACTGATAGAATAGGTCTATCTTAAAAAGGAATATATTCAATTGGCTTATACAGTACCGTTTGGCAGCCCATCAGAAGTTACCTTCATGCTTGAAAGTCTGTGAACATTGTCCCTGCTCAGTCCATGAAGCCGGATCAATTATCAATCCCACTGTGGGGTCAAAGGCTTGGAAGATTCCTGGAGAGCCTCAGTCCTGAAGTCTTTAAAACTGAAGATCTGGATTGGATATTGGCAAAGGATGATAGCCACAATGGCAACTGTAACCTAACAGGTCATCAGCAGATATGGAAGCGGATAGGAAAATGAAAAGTGTTTCCCTCTAATTTCCTTATAGCCTGGCTATATACATGCAATGCTATAGTTTAGGTGGACATACTACACTGTATTTTGGGTGTTTTCATTTCAGTTAACCTAATTAAGAAAATCTGCTTGTGCTCAGAGACTTGACTCATGGGTGATTCTAGATCCTATCAAGTTGACAATATTAACCTGCCACACTCCTCCAAAACTTTATTAAGTGCTGTTACTATAGTAATTGTGGCTTTAAAAAATTAAGAGAGAATTTAACTAGATTTATAGTACCAGCCTTGTGTTTCCTCCTAGGGAGTAAGTCTTAAATCCAATCAGAAAGTGTCTACCCCACAATATTTGTGTCACTATTATACCTGTGTACCTACAATGCCATTCGGTCATTATTGCAGTTCACAGGATTCATCGGGTCCTGTTGACTCTTCTCTGTCAGAAGCTCACATGGCCCCTTGCAGTACTGTGAAAACTATCCAGTGGATAGGAAGCTTCCTGCTCAGGACCATCTTGATTTCTTTATGTCCTGTGACCAAAGTCTGTGGTGGTTTCATCAGTAGGATCTCACCATCTAGTTCTTATGCACAACCAAGAATTGTGGTGACAGACACAAGGTTCCAAGGGTGAACATACTTCTATTATTTTTCCTAAATAAACATAGTATCAAACTGTCTTCTAAGTTCACATCTGTATAAATTACTGTGGTGCTCAGTCCTTATTAGAGAAGTTTTTTTTTTTTTTTTTTTTTTTTT
>JADRCD010191061.1:0-13026 GCA_019843815.1 Montemys delectorum | reverse complement strand
TTTTTTTTTTAACCTTCTGATTATAGAGGCACACAATGCTTTTTATTTCTTGAGAAATTATTTTGCTGACTGTGTCCTTTGTTTATCTGGGCAAAAATAGCTGTCTCTGCTAACTTTGTGAGTCCTAAATTTTGTAAAATATAACACAATAAAGTATAATAAGGTGCAACAAAAACTATCATATCAAAGTTGGATACGAAAAAAACAACAGAAGGAAAAGAGCCTAGGAGAAGAAACAAGCATTAGAGAGCCACTGGTTCACTCAGGCATCTCAAAGAAACAATAAACTGGAAGTCATAAATTCATATTCCAAAGACCCAGTACAGACCCTTGCAGGCCCTGTACTTGCTGCTTCAGTCTCTGTGAGTTCATATGAGCTTTGTTCATGCTGACTAAGAGGGCCTGGTGAGAATCCTATTTTGCATGCACTTAAGAAAAAGAAACATAAGGAACATATAATGATCTAGAAATCCCCCAATTTGTCTTTATTGTTGAATCTTTCCTTTCTCAGAAACCCCTGATCTAAAACTGTTTATTAAAAATTTGTCTCTCCTAAATGGCATAGAAAAATTGTTGATATTTTTTAAAGTTCCAGAGAGTCTATGATTTCTCTGAGTACCACGACTGTAAAAAATCCCTTAGAGTTCTTCATTCATGTGCACACCGGAGTCACAGGCATTATACATAGGGGCGGGGCTGTACATCAATGGGCTACTGCTTAGAACAACCCATCTTTCTGTTTGTAGAACAGAGTCCACAGTGAAAACCTAGAAGTCATATAACTTCCCAAATGTCCTAGCATCTAAAGTCCTTGATGGTAGTAAGTAGAAAAAATGCATGTTGAGGAGTTCTTTGCTACATGTTCTTTTCCATAACTATGTTAGTTCTCTGGAGTTGCTATAAGCAAGGGAGAAGACAGAAAAAGTGTGAAGGCTTGGAGCTTGCCTCCTACCTTCCCACAATACTTCTTTGAGCCATGCTGGCTCACACAGATCCTTTCTGTCTTATTCTCCCAAGCCTGGGTTAGTATTGAATCAAATGGTGGGTGGGCCTTTTCTCCTAAAGGTTAGTGTGGCACCTTAGTGAGGAGGTGTCTGCCATGATATGAAGAGTCCTTAGGAGGCCACAGAAGTCTGAAGTTTAAGCACCCACTAGTTAAAGTACTAACCTGGGCACTGTGAAATGTGGTTGGATCAGGAAATGGTGCTGTGGATGTAATTATAAAGCAAATTCAGACAGAGCAGTTCTGCAGTAGGCTTTGCATGGAATATGCTGTCCTTTTGAGAAGAGAAGAGAAGAGAAGAGAAGAGAAGAGAAGAGAAGAGAAGAGAGGCAGACATGCACAGAGAGAAGACAGCCGTGTTGAGAAACAGGCACCAAGAGGGAGGATATCAGAGATGTCAATTAACATCAACACTTTTGAGCCAAGGAAAACCAAGCATTGCTGGAAAGCCCCAAAAGCTAGGAGAGAAAGCATGGACCTGGTGATAATTCAGTCTCAGATTTCCAAACTGCAGACATTTAAAAGAATAAATTCACATTGTTAGGCCCCACAGAGTATGGCAATGTATTGTAGTAGTTACAGGAGAATTAATACGACTTTCATGTTAACAACAACAATGACAACACAATTCCCTATGCTCAAGGATATAAGCTTGATGTGTGCTATATGGATCTGTTCTCAGAGGAGTTTATTTGTAGAGACATTTGTTCCCTTTAAAATTTTTTTATTTCTCTTGCTTTTCCTTCTTCTAAACCCTCCCATATACTCTTTCCATGTTCTCCTTCCAATTCATGGCTTCTACATACATATAGGTATATATATTCCATACATATGTATATATACATATATACATATATATGTAACACACATACATATATATGTATACAATAGCTAATTGTTGTCACATTCTTAAATATAGCCTGCTCGGTCTGTATAATATTTTCAGGGCTAATCTTTTTTGCATTGGACAACCAATTGGTGTGCTATTCTCTGAGAAGACCACCTCTCCAGCTCTCAGTTTTCCTCAGTTGCCTATAGTTCTTTGTGTAGAGTTGAGAACTTGTGGGTTTTCCTATATCCATGCTATCATGTTCATTGGATTTAAGACTTGCTCAACAAGAGGGAAACTGTGTCTGGTACTGGAAAGCTGGCTAACTACTCAGTGTTAGTGAAATTATGGCTAGTAGAGGAGAATCTACAACCGATAACTTACAAAACCAGCATAACGCCTAACAACAACTTATAAACATTTGTCCTGATACACACAAATAAGTGGACTCTTCACTCCTCATTAAGGAAACTCCTATTTCCAACAGAAAGAAATTCACACCAAATCGAAATCCAGAATTGTGGAGCCCAGCCCAAATGGATACATCTACAAATATTCCCATATCTAAGGCTCAGGGAATATTGCAGAAGAGAGGTCCAGAAAGATTTTAAGAGCCAGAAGATCAGAGAGTTTGCTGTGAGATCAAATGTCCTAGTAATAACAGAGGCTATACCCATAGAGTGTCACCAACATGACAGTCCAAACTCAAGATGAACAAAGGTGGCACACCAATATTCTTCTCTTTTTAAAAACTGAGGGCTCCAAAGCAACTAAGCAACCCAGTACCATGTGATATGGTGTCATCTCAGTGTTTCTGAAGCTTTACCTACAAGAGAATGAGTCTCTTGTTCTGGTGATGCAGAATTGGGGGATTAACTTAGAAAAACAAGTGTCCCATGCCCAGAACAATCTCATTTGCTCACTTGTCACATTATGTTAATATCTAATGACTTAAGAGATTTACTGAAGCCTAGTTATGTTGCCTGATGTTGAGAATGCAGGCTGTCGGAGTCCTGAAAACACCAGCTTCTGGAGTCTCACTCTTTCAGAGATGAGATTCAGAAGCAACAGTAGAGGACAGAGAGGGCTGGTGCTGGTGGTTTGTTTCTGGTCTATGTCTAGCAAGTCATTTAGGCAAAGACCATGAACCTTACATCACAGCAGGGTTTAATTATACCAGTTCTCTTCAATATTGTTAAACAAAGAATGCTTCTGTTCATCAGCCAATTGGAGCCCAGCCCTGAAGTACACACAATGCTTGTAATCAGAGGCAGCTTGAAGAGCCGGTCTCAATTTTCCTCTGTCTATTCAATAGCATACTTGGATATTTAAAAGGACAATTATCTGCCGGTTCTCCTGCAGGCAGCTGGGTCTAAGTTGATGAAACTGTATTCTGCCCATGAAAGAAAATTTCAGTGTTACTGACTGTTTTCATAAGACTGGGTGCTCCCTGAAGACAGGGCCATCTTAGTCACAGCATTCAGCACTCCTGAGAAGTGTCTTCTGACCAACACTGCTTGTGGAAGAAGTGAATGAATGAGTCCTACCCAAATGGAAAATTCAGCTGATCGCTTGCCGACTCAAATGTTGGGTTGTTGTATTATTATTAAATCTTTTGTACTCCTCATCACTCAAACTGAACAGGAAGAACAAAAATTATAACAAAACACTGGAATGCAACCAGAAATATAGTGATGTGGTGCTTGCCTAGCATATGGAAAGACCTAAGTTCAATTCTTAGCACTATAACAAACAAACAAAAAAAATAGGTATAATAAATTTGATTAAAATAAAAGCCCATAGCCATTTGTAAAAGGTTTTATAATCTGACTATGGACATGGTAGTTTTAGTTTAGGTTTTAAGTTATTGAAATTAAAACAGATGAATGATGTAACTTGTAAAATTTTGAGGAGATGTTGGAATTTGGAGCCAGCTCTAGCTTTTACCTCTTTCTGACCCCCTCTGCCACAATGAATAGGGGGAAGCAATGAATAGGAGGACCTGACCCTACCCAAAGAAGTACAGGCAACTCCAGAGTCCCGAGAGCAGGAGAAATAGTTTTCCCCAGGGAAGAGAAAACCAACTGGTTATTCTATACCATGTCCAGTCCTGAAAGCATATACATACAAGTGACATTGTACATACTGAGAAGGCTATATTTATGTGTTTAGATACACAGATATATATGTGCATATACACACACATACACAACAGCAATTTAAAAAATGGTGGTGAATTTGAAAGAAAGCAAGGGATATACTTTGGAGGGTTTAGAGAAAGAAAGGGGAAGGAGGAAACTATGACATTATATTAACCCCCAAAATATTTTAAAATTCACAAGGTACCTTAAAAAAGTCCACTGTCCTGTAGGAAAGTAATGTATCGTATGTGAATTCAAACTATATCTTAAATGATGGATATAGGGTATTTATTGTGATGCCTAGATGGCAAGGACACTGGTATTGAATGATTTGGTTTCAAAGCTTCTTGATATACAAGGCATCGAGGTAAGTGGTTGGCTCCTGACATCAAAGATTTTTTTTTTTTTGCAATTGTTCTATCTTGTTGTGTCTCTATGAGTAAGCATGAAGCTATTAATTAACTTCTGTTGCCCTAATAATCACTGATGATGGCAATCCATTGTCATTTACATCAACTGCCAGCTGTTAGTTGTGATCTATTCAGTGAGATTTCAAGATGAAAAGTATAATCTTTACATTTAGTTCAGTTTTTAGTTATTGAATATTTTATTTTCCAGTAATAGAACAGTTAAAGATAATCTATATGTATATATTAAAAATAACCCATAATAATAGGGGTGATTGAAGTAGACCAGATGGTTGCTTTAATTTCATAAAAACTACATCATGGAAGAGATTAGTATCTACCTCTTAAAATCATGGTTTAATAGAAAGTCATAGGATGGAATAAAAAGATTGTCTCAAATGTGGCTTCTTGATCTTCAGTAGGATGCCTGTCAGATTACAATAAGTACCTGGATCACCTATGGGGTATTTAAGGGCACAGTCTGATTCAGTAGGTTAGGGCTGAGGTCTGTGATTCGCTGTCTGTAGCAAACTCTTAGGAGATACCAATTCAGCTTGTCCAGGCACCACACTCTGAATGGTAAGAGTTTGGCACCTCTGGAAATGAGCCCCAAATGGTTTCTTTCTGCATTTCCAGTGAGGAAACTACCCTCAGGTGCAAAAGGTCAGAAAGAAGTTACAGGTGACAGTCATATTTACAGTATTTCTCTCTAGTACATTGTGACATTGTGATTGGGATTTCCAACCCAGGCTTCTTTCCTGGACTCCACATCTAAGCACTAAACATAGCACAGGCCACTTGTAAGTGATCTGCAAAGCCCTTCACACACATGGCTTAGCCCAAGGTCATGACTGTCTGCTATTCCCAATCCCTAACTTCATCATCTCTTCTACCTGGTTAAGAAATGCCGGGACACTCTCTGGGTGGCCTTTCCTTTAGTCTCTGCTCTACTCTTTATTTCCATATTTGCCTATGTGAGTATTTTGTTCCCCTTCTAAGAAGGACCAAAGCACCCATTCTTTGGTATTCCTTCTTCTTGAGCTTTATGTGGTCTATGAATTGTATCCTGGTTATTTGGAGCTTTGGGGCTAATATACATTTATCAGTGAGTGCATATCATGTTCTTTTGTGATTGGGTTACCTCACTCAGGATGATATGTTCTAGTTCTATCCATTTGCCTAAGAATTTCATAAATTCATTGTTATTAATAGCTGAGTAGTACTCCATTGGGTAAATGTACCACATTTTTCTGTATCCATTCCTCGGATGAGGGTTCTTTCCAGCTCCTGGCTGTTATAAATATGGCTGCTATGAACATAGTGGAGCATGTGTCCTTATTACATGTTGGAGCATCTTCTGGGTATATGAATAGGAGTGGTATAGCTGGGTCCTCAGGTAATACTATGTCCAATTTCCTGAGGAACTGCCAAACTGATTTCCAGAGTGGTTGTATCAGCTTGCAATTCCACCAGCAATGAAGGAGTGTTGCTCTTTCTCCACATCCTCGCCAGCATCTGCTTTCATCCAAGTTTTTGATTTTAGCCATTCTGATTGGTGTGAGGTGGAATCTCAGGGTTGTTTTAATTTGCATTTCCCTGATGTCTAAGAATGTTGAACATTTCTTTAGATGCTTCTCAGCCATTCAATATTCCTTACTTGAAAATTCTTTGTTTAGCTCTGTACCCTATTTTTTAATAGGGTAATTTGGTTCTCTGGAGTCTAACTTCTTGAGTTCTTTGTATATATTGGATTTTAGCTCTTTATCAAATGTAGGATTTGTAAAGATCTTTTCCCAATCTGTTGGTTGCCTTTTTGCCTTATTGACAATGTCCTTTTCCTTACAGAAGCTTTGCAATTTATGAGGTCCCATTTGTCAATTTATCCAATATACAGTTACCAAACCCAGACAGTATTGTGGATGCCAAGAAGTGCATGCTGAAAGTAGCTTGATACGGCTGTCTCCTGAGAGGCCCTGCCAGAGCTTTAGACATATAGAGGCAGATGTTAGCATGCAACCATTGGACTGAGTGCAGGGTTAGAGAATGGAGTGAAGGAGTTGAAGGGGTTTACAACTCCATAGGAAGAACAACAACATCAACCAACCAGACCACCCAGAATTCCCAGGGACTAAGCCACCAACAAAGAATACTCATGGCTCTAGCTGCATATGTAGCAGAGGGCGGCCTTGTCGTGCACCAATGGAAGGAGAGGTCCTTGGTCCTATGAAGGCTTGATAGATGCCCCAGTGTAGGGGAACCGAGAGAGGAGGATGTGGGAGTGGGTGGGTGGTGGAGGAACACTCTCATAGAAGCAGGGTGAGGGAAGATGTGATAGGGTGTTTCCAGGAGAGAGGGAAACCGGGAAAGTAGATAACATTTGAAATATAAATAAAGAAAATATCAAAAAAAGACATAAATAATAAATAAATAAATAAATAAATAAATACAGGAAGAAACTTGTATCTCCTTCCCTCCACCACAAAATCCAGACTCTTTAAAGTAGCACCTGGATCTCTTCTCTATACTTGCACTTCTGTCTATGTTCATTCCCCTTTACATGAATAAACTTCTAACTGACTCCTTCTCTATCCTTCACTGAATAGCTGGAATCTCTTCCTTCCTTAATTCCTTCCTTCCTTCCTTCCTTCCTTCCTTCCTTCCTTCCTTCCTTCCTGCCTGCCTGCCTGCCTGCCTGCCTGCCTTTCTCTTCCTTCCTTCCTAGTTTCTTCCTTCCTTCCTTTCTCTCTCTTCTCTCTCTCTCTCTCTCTCTCTCTCTCTCTCTCTCTCTCTCTCTCTCTATTTATTTATTTCTTTCTCCCCTTTCTTTTTCCTTCCTTCCTCCCTCCTTTCCTTCCTTCCTTTCTTCCCTCCCTTACTTTTTCCTTCCTTCCTCCCTTCGTTCCTTCGTTCCTTCGTTCGTTCGTTCGTTCGTTCGTTCCTTCCTTCCTTCCTTCCTTCCTTTCTTCCCTTCTTTCTTCAGTTTTTAAATTTTGAGACTATAGTTAGATCTTTTCTCCCGTTCCTTTCTTACCTTTAAACCCTACCATACATCCCAACTTACTCTCCTTCAAATTCACGGTATCTTTTTTTATTAATTATTATGATATGTAGAAATATGTATGTAAACACATATATATGTTCCTAAATCCAACCTGTTCAGTGTGTATAATGTTACTTGGATGTGTGTTTTCAGGGCTGACCACTTGGTGTTGAATAGCCATCTATTGTGCTAAAGACTATTTCTAACACTCTCACCATTTCTCAGTTGCCTACAGTTCTTTGGCTTCATGGACTTTTCCCATCAACAAACACATAAGGCTCAGGGAACAGTGTAGAATAGAGGGTAGAAACACTGTATGGAATTTGCTGTTAGAGTGTGTCTTCTAGTAATGTCAGAAGCTATACCATAAAATCTCGCCAACATGATGTTTTCAGCTTGAGCTGAACAAGGAGGATGCCTTTGGACATGCATGCTAGAAATACTCTATTACCTGTACTTCCCTCCTTTGGATGCTTCATCAGCTCCTTTTTACCTCTGAAGAAAAAAATGTAAACTTACCTACATAATTCTAAGCTTCTGTCCTTCTTAGCTTCTTCAAGATATCCTGACTCTTAGAAAGAATGTTTACAGACTACCAGAAGAATACCCTTGTCTCTAATATGGAGCTTTAAATGCTGGCTTCAATTTCTTTCAGGTAGCCCAAGAGAGCTTCATGTACTGGGCCATCCTGGCTGTCTTCTCTGAGATTATGTCCTTAATGAATCATATATAATGAATCATATATATATATATATATATGTGTGTGTGTATGTATGTATATATATGTGTGTATATATGTATATCTATGAATGATATATTTTTCACTTCAGAGCTTGCTTCTGGGCAACCTGACCTAAGTCAGTATATTTAGATTTATAGATCATTCTGTACTTGGATGGATTTCCTGAGAAAGGCTAAAATATCTCTCAGACATCTAAAAAAGAAAAAAGAAACCCAAAGTAATTCTTATCTGTGTGGGATGCCATCAGCATAAATATGCTCTGAGACAGGAGATCAGATGTACAGATGCAGTAATTCATCAAGGAATCAATCAGATCCTATCACTTGCTCTGAAAGTTGCTGTCTAGCCTCTAGCCTCTTCAGCATCAAGATTTTCTGATCTGCAAAGGGATCAGAAAACTATCCATAATCTGAATCATGAGGGAGGACTTATACAAAACTGTCTCCACCGCTGCAGCCCTGCTCCACCTGAGCAACCCAGTCACCTACCAGCACTCTTCCTGCAGACTTGCTGGTTGCATTCTTGGAATTCTGGGGGTCTGACTTGATGGTCACAGAGGCACTGGTCTTGATCTTCAGTTGTACTGTTTTCTGAGGGGATGCAATGAATGCTCCTCTTCTGAGAGCCACCACCACAGGAAGTGGTACACTGAAAGACACAGAAAGGGTCCAAGTTCTTCCATAGGACTACCAAGAGAGCAACCCACCACAGTCAGCTGAGATATGGTCTAAATTCCTATGAACCCTTTGAAGCTCAGCTCACTATAAGACCAAATCATAAAGTACTACACTGCTGTAATTGAAATCCAAATCAGTCCAAGATGTGAGTTTAGGAAGAGTTCTGCATTAGAGGCTGTTGGAATGACTATATGCTAGTGAGTTCTCTATAGAATGTGTTCCTTTTCCCCACGTTAGAGAATGCCCTGATGCTCCTATGACAGAGCTACAGCACTGAGGTTTAGATACTAGTGCTAGGACCACAGAGCCATACCTACTGGACCATTCTCAACTCATCCAGGAGAAGGTACTTGAGTCAAAGTGGAGCAGTTAATCACTTCCTTGGGAATTTGTAATGGACACACAGAAAGAGATTCCATTTTAGAGTGAATAATGCAAAAGAGGGTGTGATTGGTGGCTATCCTTCCTGACAAGCCACAGAGAATAAGAAACCAGATTTTTTTGTTGCATCGTAGCAAAGTGAGTGGGATGGAGCACACATGTGTGGAGGAATGAGAATGAAAGATAGTATTCTTAGGGTTTATCGCCTTGATTCTAATGAAAACTCTCAACCCAAGCACTCATTTTGACATTGTGAGTGTTTGAGAAGCATTCACCTTGACATTACGAAGACACAATGTGAACCATAAGGACACAGGTTTAACAGAAAGGAAAATAGAAGAAAATTTGCTCTCTATGGTGTTTTCTGGTTTCTCTGGTCTAGTACTGATGTGGGACTAGAGAAGAAGGGATGATGTCATTAGGGAAGACGAGAGTGGCATGAAAAGTTGGAGAGAGGCCAATGGGAAATGGACATAGGGCTGTATAAAGACTACATGTAAATAAGGCGGGAATGGGCATACGGGCCTTTGAGTTTCAGGCTTGCTAGACTATGATTGATCTCTAGCTCTGCTGATATGTCAGATGCCACTGTAACACCAGAGTTGGGCGCCTGCAGCAGGAGGCGACTTCCTTGAGGCAATTCCTAAGAATGTAAGAGATTATGACTATTCCATAAATTCTTTTATTTGTGGTAAAATGCAAAGAAAATCTATAACAGTTACTATTATAAGCCTATACGCAATACACACACACACACACACACACACACACACACACACTTCCTTTTTTGTTTTGTTTTTGAGATAAGGTCTTGGTATATAGTTCTGTTGGCCTTCAATTTATGATCATCCTTCCTCCTGCTCCCAGGTACTAGGGTTCCAGGTGCATGCCACCACACCAAGCTTTATTTTAGTTTTGTTACATATAAACTGCAGCAGCCTTAAGAATATTGTCAGGGTATACCAAGCATCTATTGAATGTTTTCATCTTAGCAAACCGAAACTGTATTTTTAAACAACTTACCACCACCTTCCATCTATACCCCAGCTCCTGGCAAACATTATTATATCTTTTTCATGTCCTTTGATATATCTGTAGGAATCTTACTAAATAGAAGCAGACAGTGGCCCATTTGTGACTAACTTATCTCAGTTAGCATAATTATCGTTAGTTCATCTATGTTGCAATGTATAGACTTCCTTTCTAAGGTGGAATGGTGTTCCATTTATGCTTGTTTCACATTGCTTTTACATTCATCCACTGAGGGATATTTATATGGGCTCTATGCTTTGGCTACTGTGATGCACATACAAACTTCTGTGTTTTATTTTATACCATGTTTTGTAATTTGTTTTTTGTTTGTTTGGCTCATGGGAAAGGTGTGTATTTAGAATTCGCCAGCTGTCCTCAATGTAGATAATCCCAATGTTGTTGGTAACATACAGAACATCATAATGAGGAGCCAGCCGAACATATGCCTTCTCTCCATCAGGCTTTGTCAAGGTATTGGCTTTGGCCAGATCATTGTCATAGTTTCTTCACAGCCTGCTTGATCTGCTACTTGCTGGCCTTGACTTCCACAATGAACATAAGTGTGTTGCTGCCTTCTGTATTCTTCATGGCTGACACAGTGGTCAAGGGAATTTGTTGACAGCAGGGTTGCCAAGCATGTTTCTTCTGGGTGTGCTCTTTCAATGGAATTTGGGATGCCTCTAAAGCCACTGGGACTTGTGCTTCTGGTTGTTGGAAGATATCTTCTCTTTGTAGCTGTGGATGCCTTCAGCAGTATCTTCTTAGCTCTCAAGGTCTTTACTTTGATTTTGGAAGGGGCAGGAGCTTCCTTCTTTGCTTTTGAAGCCATCTTGGTGAAAGGTGGTTTGTTATTTCTTAGACTTATCTTCTTATTGAGCAAAAATCTTCAGAGTAGAATCAAGTTCCCCATTCTTCATGCTTCACAGCAATAAGCTTGTCGTTCAACAAATGCCCAGTGACTGATTAGCTCAAAAGGTCACTAAATGGGAAAGTCATTAAGCTTAAAAGAATTAATTTACTATTTGAAATATGATTGGAGACTCAGAACACTAGTTAAGAGAATTTCCAGACAGTGATACTACTGATCAACTCTGAACACCAAACCTTATTCCTCACATAGACCTCACAGATGGCAGGATGTCAAATGTGACTTTTTCTTCATGTCTACTCATCTATTTTATTTTACTATATATAAAGCATGAAGCATAACAGTGAGCAGCATGTTTCTATGACTAAATCTGAATGTAATTTTAATCAAGTCTTCCACAAGAATTGGTAAGAAAGAATGAAATGCCTACTCAGGTAAGACATTCCATATCAATAAGTCTGTAACAAAGGCTAGAAGGAAGGGAGAGTGTAAACAAACAAGACTGAGAGAACCCTGGACTAACGTTTTGGGAATTTGGGATTTCTGGCTTACTCTTTACCATTCTAGATAATGTAATCCCACTTTCTTTTTCTTTATCTGCAAGAAGAGATTGATGCCTGAAGATTAAGTGTATCAGCTTGGTTTCCTGTTGCCATGGCAAACACTAACCACAGCCACTGGGGAAGGAAAGGCTTTATTTGGCTTCCAGGCTGTAGTCCACCATCTAGGGAAGTTGAAGCAGGAACTGGGAGGCAGGAATTGAAGCAGGAGCCATGGAGGAGTGATGCTTCCTGGGTTGCCCTCCAGCTTGCTCAGTTACATACTACTCACCCAGAGGTATGGGCATTATCCACAGGGGACTGAGTCCTCTCACATTAATCATTAACCTATTTCCTATAGAACTCAGGGAGGATAAGTCTGAACACTGGCACAACTTGTCTATGGGATATGGAACTTTCATCCCCCTCCATAATTAATGCTAGGATGATAATCTTTCTCTCATTTATAGTTTAATTAATTATCTTGTTTACCTTACCATCAAACAGGCTGGCCATCTGGCAAACTGCTTTGTGGGCAGAAGAAAGGTCTAGACTCACAAAGTCAGACTAAGCCTAAAGCTTCAATATGTGACTATATTTAAGCCTAAGAAAAGAATCCAAGGGCTTGAGGGCCAAATTAACTTTTCTATAGGCCTTGAGCATCTGGAATATTTTTGCTACTTGATGTTTTCTCTTTTGAAAGTATTTTTTCCCTCTCTTCTAAACTCCAGATAATGAACACAGACTCACAGCAGCTATGAGGCACCTGACAGACAGACAGACAGACCTGGAAGTAGTATACAGGGAAAGAGCAATGCAAGTGAAACACATGGAAACACATGACATATAAGTTATATATAAACACGTGACATGACAGGCATGGAAACACATGACAAGACAGGTACAAGTAGTGAACATCCCCAATGTGTCCAAAGGAAAATGGATAGGGAAGCTAAGGTAGAGGGGCTGGAGAGATGGTGTAGGGGTTATGGGTGCTTCCCACTCTTCCAGAGGACTCAAGTTTGGGTCCTAACACCCGCATCAGGTGGCTTACAATCCAGCTCTACAGTCTGTCCTCCAAGGGCACTGTG
The DNA here is from genome assembly GCA_019843815.1 of Montemys delectorum. Lineage (NCBI taxonomy): Eukaryota > Metazoa > Chordata > Mammalia > Rodentia > Muridae > Montemys > Montemys delectorum. The sequence continues at coordinate 276 of JADRCD010191061.1, read as the reverse complement.
CTTAAGCATGCATACAGATGCATCATATAAAAATAGGACACCATTGCTATAAAGGGGGAAATGAAAAAAATGTTTGGAAGAAATTTATTAGGGATCAGGGAAGGAGGCAACCCAGAGGAAGAGGGAAGAGGGGGAGTAAATAGCACTAAGGATGTTTGAAAATGCCATAGGGAAGTGTTTTATACTTATCTAAAATTACATATAATCATTCAATGAGCACATGCATATATATCTACATAATGTAATTGAAACAGTGCCACTTGGAGTAACAATGCT
>JADRCD010191060.1:0-12910 GCA_019843815.1 Montemys delectorum | reverse complement strand
GAAGAAGAAGAAGAAGAAGAAGAAGAAGAAGAAGAAGAAGAAGAGGAAGAAGAAGAAGAATGGATAGATAGATAGATAGATAGATAGATAGATAGATAGATAGACAGACAGATAAGATAGATATCGATAGATATAGAAGATGAATAACAAAACAGGAAACAAGGTTCAGAAATGTTTAGTAACTTGTCAGAAGCTATCCTACCCTACTCACTGTGGCAGATTGGATTCAGTCCCAATCCCACTGGCCCCAGAACTAGAGCTTTTTGTCCTGCCCCACACTGCCCCCTGATATCTTCATCCTCTGGTTACCTCTAAGAGGAAACAAGAGCAGAAGATTCCTAACTTCATTTTGATAGATATATTTAGGGGGAAAAAACCATTGTTTACTCTGAACATGTCTGTGGGTGACTGAAAAAAAAAAGCTTTTTGTATTGCTCTTGGTTACACATAACTTTCAGCGATCAGGTGAACTCACAAATGTGGACTCTGAATGATGAGGCTTGATTCCCATCAGAAGGTCACTTGGTCTTTAGGAATGACCTTCCCTTTATGTAAGATTTTTGGAACAAGGGCAACAAGACTAGCTTTTTGCTAACAAGGCTGATTCACACGTAGAAGCAACAGTGGTGTGCATGGGTTTGTTCTGTCTTCCCTTCTGCTGGCTGGAGAGACACATTCACATCTGTGTTTTTATTGTCTTTGTGAACACAGAGAATCAGTGCAGAAACAGGGGGAAAGAACTGAGCCTTGGCTTTTCTCATCCCACTTCAGCTTTCACATATTAGAAATATGAGACAGATAAAGGAAAGCAAGCAAGGCAGAGAAAGTGAAGGCAGAAAGGCAGAAACTTCTCATTAGGCTATGGAGAGAGAGAGAGAGAGAGAGAGAGAGAGAGAGAGAGAGACAGAGACAGAGACAGAGACAGAGACAGAGACAGACAGAGACAGGCAGAGACAGAGACAGAGACAGATTGTTGTAGAGCCATTGAAGGGATGTGGTGCTTTAATTGGTATATGTCCGTTGTACATAGTATTGGCATCGTGCTGTTATAGATACCTCATACTAGTATATAATACAATTTGAGCATACCCCCTAAACTTCCCTATATTCTTGCACTGCCCTCTCCACAGTACTGAGGGGCACAGCTGACTCTGACCTGGATTCAGGTCTGTGTGACATCTGAAGGGAATATCTGCTACAGTCTTGGAGTAGAGACAAGACCATGGTAGAAAACTACACACCTTATTCACTAGGCTCTGACTTCAGCCCAGATCATGCCCCTTTGTCTCTCTACCCTGTACAGTGGGAGCTAACTGCTGCATTCATGGAGTCTCTATTCCCCTCGGAGCCTGTATCATGCAGGCTCCTCCCACGAGATACTTCCTTCTCACAAGAACACAACCAGCAACAGTACCATGCCCTGTGCACAGCTACAAACAAAGTACATTGTAAAGAAGTAAAGTGACTGGCTCAGAGACACTCCAACAGTCAGAGTCAAGGCTAAGATTAAGTCTCATGTTTCCTATAGGCCATGGCCACATTTCTTCCATTAAGTACATATGCAGGTGCTTTCCTGGGTACTAGAGAAAAACATAAATGTGGACCTAAAAATAGCTGGCAAGAATTTTCCAGCGTTAGAATTCTCTACTCTGCTTAGTAATGAAGCCATATTAAATGCTCTACTCAAAGAGAGAGCGCTTTTGTTCTTATATTAAGAAACCGACCCTATTTGCCAGGTAGTGGTGGCACATGCCTTTAATTCCAGCACTTGGGAGGCAGAGGCAGGCAGATTTCTGAGTTCAAGGCCAGCCTGGTCTACAGAGTGAGTTCCAGGATAGCCAGGGCTACACAGAGAAACACTGTCTTGAAAAACCAAAAAAGAAAAAAACAAAAAAGAAAGAAAGAAACTCCCCTATGTGTCGAGTGTTGCAATCTGTGTGGTTGATAGTGTACATGGGTTGGATATTCATTCTCACTATCTCAAAAGAAATAATTTAGAATAAAAGAGCATAGCTCAAAATTACTCAAATTATTCTTCATATTGTTCTAAAACAGGCCTTGGAAACATACAGATTCTATCTTCTGTTACATACACATCAACTTAAAAATTAAAGATGATGTAGTATTCTGTCAAAGACGCCCTTTATTTTACAACAACAATAAAAACAACAATAATAATAAGCAATATGTCTCAAGACTCACAAACATTCCTGAATTCACAAAACCTATTCCAGGGTGGTGTGGAACCCAACCATTATCACAGAATAAGACAGTCAACTGGGTGCTTCTAGGAAGTAGAAGCACTGCTTCAACATTCATATACATTGCCACTCCTTAGACCCTTCAGACCATCAAACAGGCAAACAGATACCATTCCTCCACCTCCCGAGTCTTAAGTCCTGTGTTTTTAATGATGCACAATTGATTCAGTTCTTTTGAACTTCCTCTAAATGTCCAGACCACTTAGCATCATTAAGATGCCTTCAGAAGGCAGAGAGCGTATCCCTCACTTATGCTGAAAGTTGCTTCTGTCTCACCCTGCCTGGGTGCCAACTTATGGCTCATTACTGTAAATTGCTAACATTGGAAATGTTGAATCATAAAGATGAATCGTGAAATGCTTACCCAAGAGGGGATGCCAGGCCATGAGTTTCTGGAGTGTGCCAGGTGCTACCATAGGAAAATAAGATCCAACAGTTCTTCAAATCTTCATCTTAGTATCAATAATTCTATTGTTCTGTAGAAACACAGAGTGAAATTTCTTAAACTGAAGACCACTGCTTTCATTTCTTCAACCGAAGCTGCTTATCTCTGAGACATGGCTCAGTTCTGACATGAAGTGGCAAATAGTAGTAACAACAACAGAGGGTACCCCGTCTACAGGCTAAGTAGAAACAAACATCTGGCAGCATTGAACCAAGCCCATTGTCTTAGTTAGGGTTTCTAGTGCAGTGAAGAGACACCATGACCATGGCAATTCTTTTTTGTTTTAGATTTTCAAAAAAAAACTTTAATTCACTTTACACCCAGATCACAGCCCCTCTCCCTTCTCTCTTTCTAGTTGTAGCCTTTCAAATCCCTTCCCTCATTGCCCCTTTTCCTTCTCCTTACAGGAGAGCCCCCCTTGGGTGCCACTTCACTCAGAGGCATCTAGTCCCAGCAGGACTAGACACATCCTCTCTCATTGAGGCCCAACCAGGCAGTCCAGGTAGGAGAAAGGAAATCTAATGGCAGAGAACAGAGACAGCTCCTGCTCCACATGTTAGGGGACCCACTTGAGGACCACAGAGTCATCTAACCTGGAGGTATGGGGGTTCAGAGTGCCTAGGACACCAACTAAAGAGCATGCAGGAACTGGACCTAGACTGCCTAAACATTTGTAGCAAATGTGCAGCTTGATCTTTGTATGACGATTCTTTTAAAGGAAAACATTTAGCTGGGGCTGAATTACAGTTCAGAGGTTTAGTCCATTATCATAACAGTGGGAAGCATGGTAACATGTAGGTAGCAGGTATTTCTGGATTGGCAGGCACCAGGAAGAGAGAACAACACTGAGCCTGGCTTGAGCATTTAAAACCACAAAGGTAACCCAAGGTGACACACTAACTTTGACAAGGCCACACCTATTCTAACAAGGCCACACTTCCTAAGAGTGCCACTCCCTATGGGTCTGTGAGGGCCATTTCCATTCAAACCACCCTACCTATTGCTCTTTATGTGAGGGAGGATCGTTTTTGCTGTGGTAAATGACAGACAGTCATAGACTCTGGGAGGCAAAATGAATCAGAAGACAAACAAAAGTCTGGTAATGAATTTAAAAATAATACCATAGTTTCCCAAAAAATACAAGAATATAAAATGTATTCAATTTTTTTATCATTAATCTATCATATGGCAAAGATATACCAGTTTTCACATATGAGTGTTGGTGTTTCACATTTTCAACTCCCGATTTGCCTTAATAAGACAAATATGTTAGAAAGAGACAGGAGAGATGGCTTAGTCAGTAAAGTATTCGCCACAGAATCATAAGGAACCAAGTTCAGGTCCCAGCACCTACTTTAAAAAAGCAGGACTTGGGATTATGCCTGCAATCTTACTACTGGGGAAGCACAGGTAAGCGGGTCCCTAGGGCATGTTAGCCATTGAGACTAGACAAATTTTTGAGCTCCAGGTTCAATGACAGATTGTCTCAAAACAAAAAAGTAGAAACCAATTGAGGAAGATATCCATGTTTACTTCTGGCCTCTAAATGCAACAACACACACATACAAACACACACACACATATATTATACACATGCACATGCACACACAAGACTGTAAATACTCCCACATACACAGACAGAAAAATATGTGTATGATAGAGAAATATGTGTCCTGAAGTAACTCAGTGGCATCCAAATATTCTTGACCCAATTCCATGACAAGAACATTTTTATATCAGGACTCAAGGCAAAAAGGCCAGTTGTGCCGGTTAGTTTTATGTCACCTTGATACAGGCTAGAGACATTTGAGAGATGGGAACCTCATTTGAAAATAGGTCTCCATAAGATTGGGCTGTAGGCAAGGCTATAGAGCATTTTCTTAATTAGTGATTGATGGGGAAGGGTCTGATCCATTGTGAATGGGACCACTCCTGGACTGGAAGTCCTAGATTCCACAAGAAAACAAACTGAGCAAGTCACAGAGAGCAAGCCAGTAAGCAGCAGCCCCTCCTTGGCCTCTGCAGCAGCTCCTGCCTTCAGGCTCCTGCCCTGTTTGAGTCTCTGTCATAACTTCTTTGAATAACGAACAGTGATGTGGAAGCATAAGCCAAATGACCCCTTCCTCCTGCGTGCTTTGGTCACGGTGTCCCATCACAGCAATAGCAACCCTAACTAAGACACCGAGAAATATACAACAGCTCACAAGCACAAGTTCAATGAAATAATTCCTTTTTTTTTTTTTTTTTTTTTTTCTGCTTTTTGGTTTTTAATTCAGTATCTCATTTTGAACAATGTTACCTCACGCATATGTCACAAAGATTCAGTAGATTTTAATTTTTAATTTGAACATAATATCAACTGAATGACTTATCTCCACTTGTTTAACTGTTATCTTGTTGCTGGATGTTCAGGAGGATTCTGCGTTTTCTTTCTTTCTTTTTTTTTTTTTTTTATTAGATATTTTCTTTATTTACATGTCATACGATATCTCCTTTCCCAGTTTCCCTTCCAAAACAAAAAAACCAAAAAAACAACAAGAACAAACCCCTGTTCCATCCCTCCTCCCATCCCCCTGCTTGCCACCCCACCCTCTCCTGCTTACTGGCCCTGGCATTCCCCTACACTGGGGCACAGAACCTTCACAGGGCCAAGGGTCTCTCCTCTCATTGGCCATCCTCTACTATACATGTGCTGCTGGAGCCATGAGTTCCACCATGTGTATTCTTTGTGGTTTAGGAAAGACAATCCAGCCTGAGATAGCTGTATCCTGAAAAGCTCTGACAGTACCCAATTAATACAGAAGTAGAGGCTCACAGCCATCCATTGGACTGAGTACAGGGTTCCCAATGAAGGAGCTAGAGAAAGGACCCAAGGAGCTGAAGGGTTTGCAGCCCCTTAGGACGAACAACAATATGAACCAACTAGTACCCTCAGAGCTCCCAGGGACTCAACCACCAACCAAAGAGTACATATGGTGGGACTAATGAAATAATTCTTAACTTCAACATGTAATGACTGAAGGTCATTAGACATGAAGGAAGGGAACAAGCATGACAGGATGTCCTCTCCAGTCAATATTTCCCCAGCTCATTTAATAATATGGTTTGATGCTCAGAAATAGTATAACAAAGTGTAAAGAGGGTAGGGGATCTCTTATTAAAGAATGTTGAGTCAAGGCTCAAGTTACTAGACTTATTAATTTTATGTGTATGAGTGTTTTTTCCTGCATATATGTCTCTGCACCACATATAAGAAGAGATAAGAAGAGGGCATTAGATCTCTGCAAGTGGAGTTGTGAATAATTGTGAGTAATCATGTGGCGTCTGAGACTCTAACACTGGTCCTTTGTAAGAACAATTGTTAAGGGCTCATTTTTTAACCCAACCCTGTCATGAAGAAGGGACGACTGCTTATGTGGTTTTCTTTTTCTCTTTCCTTTAGGGCACTGAAGATAAAAGGAATTTGTTAAAATGAGCAGAGTCCAAACTAGACTGACCTCCAGAAATCCAGTAGAAGTGAGGGTTATCAAGGATAATTCTATGAAATTATAAGAAAGAAGCCACAAAATTCTGAACATCAGACAATGAAAACCATCAATACATGTCATTCAAACCCAAGTTTCAATTAATTAGGACAATAGCGATAGTACCCATTAAGTACCTGAATCTGAGAATGGTTTTACTATCTCCCAGAATGGAAAAGAAAACTAGAGTGATTCATAATTTATGTTTTACAACTAGTGAGACATAGCAAATTACTTTGCAACCCATTCATTTGCTTATTATTTAGTGAGCACTCAAGATTTTTAAGCAGTGACAATATACCAGAGTTTTTAATAAGAGTAAAGAGACCCCAAAGTTCAATAAGACAGAAATCTTATCCCTCTGCAACTCAAAACCTGGGTGATGGAAGCAAATACATAGTGACATTGATATCATGAGCAGACCTGAGGTTTAACTGAGGACCAGTAGCAATGAAGCCATGTGTATTGGACAAAGGAGAGAGAGTTCGGGGAGGGGCTGACCTCTCATCAAGGATTATGGGCATTCTGCCAAGAAGACGAAAGGGAAGGGGTTCCAAAACAGAACATTGGGTTCAAAAATCAAAGGAGTTGCTCCTAGGCTGAGAAATAATAGGTAAGGCAACAGAGAGAGGGGGTGGGAAGAGAAGAGAAAAAGAACATAAGAGGAGAGCAGAGAACAACAGCGAAGACAGGACAGGACTGGGCAGGAGAGGAGAGGAAATCTGATACAACATAGATGGGATGCTATTCCAAAGAGTTGGGGCTTCACTGAAGTCATTGGAGAGCCCAGAAATTATCCATGCCCCAGGAAGATTGTTCTAGAATGAGGTTGTAGGCATGTGGGAACAGGGATTCCTTTAGGACTTGGGTGAGGTACACAGGTGCATGTCACAGGTTAAATCAGCTCCTCTGCTCTGCAGAGGCCCTGCTTATAGCGACAACATGAGTTTCTGAAAGGTAAGTGGGCTCCATCTGGCATCCAGCACCAGCTTCATAGTAATAACTGAGTCTCTCTTTCTGCCACTGGGATAAACAAAGAAAAAAAAAACCCAGAGATAGATGTCATAAAAAAAAATTAAATCCAAGACAGATCAAAGGGCATATGACAGAGGACACAGCAACTGTCACCCTTAAGCAAAGCATCATAATGAAGAAATGAGTTTTGGCAGCCTAGCCAATGGGATATGAAAGAAATTAATCCAGAAGGGATGTAATGACCTGAAAAAAAAATGATGAGCAAACTCCCCTGAGATTGGAAAAGGAAAGAGCAACACACAGGTAAGAAACATGATTGTCTCTGCCCTGCCCATCTGAAGGACAGTGGACACACGCCCTCCGTGGAGGAAAGAGTAAAACAGAAACCAAAGATGCGATTGCTGCATTGTTTAAATGTATTTGCCTTCTTCCTTTCCTTAGTAAACAACACATTTTTTTATTTACTGACCTAACTAACACAGGAACCTGCTGCTGGTAGCGCCAATCTTGTTCTGTCCTGATGTCCATGGAAGCTTGAGGCCCGGTTTTGTAGACTTGATTTTTCCAGCTACAGACTGGAGCTGCTTTGGAGACGACTCCGACCATTAGTATAATGGATGTTGATGGGTTTTTTTTTTTTCCCCTCCAGATTTGACTTTGATACAACCGAGAGTTAAACTGGAATCATTAATTTCTCTTTGCTTAGCACATTAGAGAGCATTCTAGCGAGCCTGTCTAAGGTTAGTGAATAGTAAGATAATAAATTGTTTGTGCTAAAGTCTTTAATATTTATCTGATTTTTAAATTACTTTTCCACCCCGTTAACTATTCTTATTTTCTTGTAGTTCTTTGGTTGAGAAATAGAGAACATCATCTTGACAGTCTGAGAATACTTTCATGGCCTAAGCCTCTCAAAATAACCTCAGAGATACTCAACAAGGATGGCCCTGAGTTTGCAGACAATTCTGAGAAACAGTTCTGGGGACTAAGCTCCCTTTTCTTTACAGGTGTGTGCTGTTCACACACAACTTGACTTGTGTTTCCCAGGCCTCAAGTGACAGGGACCACTGTGGGTAATTAAAATAAGAGAATTTGATCACAATTAGGGAGAGAGAAAGAGAGAGAGAGAGGAGAGAGTTATCTATCCTTACACATGGTTCATAAATCAGAAAAATGTACTGTCGAAATCTTTCATGAGTAAAGAACCTGTACAACGTAAGTCAAAATAAGAAACCCACAAGTTGTTCAAATTTCTAGCCAGCACTCAGTTTAAAAATGTATAGTTATGGGATCCTGACACTATTTCTAAATGAAAATTGTTTAGTTTTTGAGATTCCTAACTCTGGGGAAGCCTGCCTTCGGATTTCTAGCATTTCAGCTGGTCAGGGTCACATCTCCATCACCCTTCCCAAGCTTTTCTATCCTAATTAATTCCCATACTTTCCCTGCCAGTCAAGGTATAACAGCATGTACCAAACACCTGCCCCTTACCAGAAGTGGGCTGAGCGGCATAACTTCCCCAGGGTTCCCACCTCTCCATTGGCTGCAGTGACAACTGCGGGGCTTCCTGGGTGACAGGGCACTGACCCAGCTTCCTGCCAGAGCTACTGCTGGAGAACTAATTGCAGTGTGAAAATGCCCCATCTAGGTCAGTGTGTTTCTCAAGCACTGTTTACATTTGATTTTAGGCACATCCGATAGCAGAATTGACATTTGCAGCACACTACGCCATTCATTTGCAAGGTCTTACGCTATTTTATTTTCAGGTTGGGAATGTTTGAAGAGGCATTTATCGAGAAAGCCATGGCCTTTGGGCCTAAAGCCTCTTACCACAAGTACAATAACAAAAACTGCTAATTAAAAGAGGGGAAACAATCAGGAAGCAAAGACAAAGGGGCACCCCTTCCTTGTCTGAGGAGAAGAGCAGCCTCGCAGCCTGGCCTGGAAGGCAGCCAGTTCCACCCATGCAGGTGCAGCAGCTTAATTCCACTCTCTTCAGAACGGAGAGGTTGGAAAGGCACAATTCTCTTTTAATAATTTTAAAATGGGCTTGCTCATCTTCAATACCAACAATGAATCCAAAGCACGGTGCCTTTATCCAGCCAAAAATCCTTCTTCCAGCCACAAAATCCACTGAGGGTCCTAACAGCATTCTGGAACAACTCGGTCGCTTGGTGTCCTAGGCCTGCAGAGGTGGCATCCTTATGCGTGTAGTGTTCTCTTACACACACACACACACACACACACACACACACGTTAGTATAGCACCTGTCTTTTTTATCCAAGAGAAGAAAGCACTTGTCTTTGGCCAAGTCCAGTAGCAATTCCTTGGGAAACTTTTCATGATCTTCGTCCTACAGACTCCAAAGAGCCCACAGCTGGTCTCCCTGGAGTCAGAGCACATAGCCTGCTTAGCAACTTGTTCTGCGTGGATGGCTGTGAGCGTGCTTCCTTCTCCATTTAGATTTCCGGCCCCGCCCCCTACCCTACACTCCGCTTCCGCCCGTTCACTCTTACACCTAGACTGATAGAATAACGGTTTGTTGAATGGAAATACACGTGTGAATTCAGAAGCTCAAGAGTGTTTTTGAAAGTTCAATTTCTTGGCTAATTGGACATAAAATTAGAAAAGTGGCTGAATGACAAATATTAAACTTTGAATCCTCTCAAAATGTATAATAATATGTGGAGCAGCAGGAGTCTTTATTCTATCCCTCTGAAAATATAATTATAGAGCAAGAAATGTCTCAAAGAAGCATTTGCTTCACTCTCCTCTGCCTCCAGGCAGGTTATGTTGAATTATCTCGGGCAGATGAAAATCTATTCTTTTTTTATTTCAAAAGTGAGATTCTACTCTGCTAGAATCAAAGGGTCTTGTCTAGGAACTCCACCCCAGCTTCTTCTCTGAAGCTCATGTGGTACAATTTAACTTGAGTCAACTGGATCAGATTCCTTTTGTTATATATAATTAGATAAATTTATATAAATTATATAAATTTGATATATATAGAGAGATAACACAATATAATAGATCTGTAAAATATACGAATTCATATTTTATGTGGATTTGTATATAGAAATAATTGGTTGTATTTGTATTTAACTTCAATTTTTTCTTTTTTATTCTTGTGTGTGTGTGTGTGTGTTTGTGTGTGTGAGCATGTGTGTATGCTTGTATGTGTTTGTATTACATGCCCTAGTATATGGTTCTATAAGCATACATGTGCATAAGCACACATGTTCAAGAGCATGCATGTACATGAACATACACATATAAGCACACATGTACATGAGCATACATACAAGTAGAGGCCATAGGAGGATGCTAGGTAACCTCCTCATGTCATCTCCATTCCCTCCCCTTGGCACAGGATCTCTCACTGAACCCGAAGCTCACTGTTTGGCCAGACTAGCTAGCTAGGAAGCTCCTAGAATCTGCCTGTCTCCTCTCCACAGCACTTGAGGTCAGAGGTATACGCAGCTTTGTACTAGGGACTTGCATTCAGCTCCTCTTGCATGGAGAACAGGAGCTCTTACCCACTAGGCCATTTCCTTAGTCCTTTATATTTGAATTTCTATGATGATTGGCATAGGTTTTTGGTTTTGCTGTTGCTGTTGTTGTTGTTGTTTTTGTAACCCAAAGTACTAACTTTTGGGAATTTTAGCTCAATGATAAAGCGCTTGCCTAACATGATGAACAGAACCCTGGGTTGCATCCCAGGAACAGCAAAACAGACAGACCAAAAATCAAGAAGTCAGCAGGACCAAACTTTCTTTGAATACAAGAATAGACACGGGAGACCCCATAGTCAGAAAAATCCCCAAGAACAGGGTAAGTCTACATCAGAAATTAATTAAGGAGCAGAGGTCCCAAACATCTTCACTGGGCCTCAACAGTGGGGGTCTGTACTGTCCTCCCTGGCCACCATTCTTCTGGTACCTCAAATAACAAGAATGGCTCTGTAGAAGCTTGTCCCCAGCTCCCCAGGAAAGATCAAAGAGAAGATGAATTTATCTGACTGAGCTTGCCATCACAGCTGTGTCCCTGGCATCAAAGGTACCTTCAGCTTCCTTCTCTTTGACATCTACCAAAACTGGTGTTTTGTCTCAACCTTTCTTATGATAGTCAAAAGTTCTAAGGAGCTTGTAAGTGCTGCTGGTTCTCGATGACAGTTCAAAGGGCAACTCTGCCAGGCCCGGGCCACTTTGCTCTTTGAGGGATAGACTTAGGTGGTAACACTTATCTGTAAAAACACTCACCAGATATGCTGTAAACATGAGTACCTGAGAGCTTTCTGGTCGAACCCTCATAATTTTGGGTTCACTGAGCATTTTATTGTTTGTTACTAATAGTAGCATTGTGTTTCAGACTGTGTGTAGAAGTAGCAGGGAACAGCTAAAGCCAGGTCACTACCCCTGAAGTTGATGACCAAATCCCCACCTGGTACCCCTAGGGATTCTCCCCAGTGAGGAATGGAAGCTTTTGTTCGGTCCTCTCTGGAGGAGGTTGGCCAGGGTTTCCTTCTCTCTCCTTGCCCCATCACGAGGGCTTTTAAGTTATTAAGAAATCATTCAGTATGTGCATTATTCAGCTGTGCCCCATCATTCTCACATCGATTAGTGTCACTGGAGGAGCGTTAGAAGCCACTTGGGGTAGGGGAGAGAGGATAGGGAATCTTGGAACAACTTCTAAGAGGAAATATCAAGAACAACACACAGACAATCTCCTCTCTTCCCATCTACTGGCTGTTCTGTGGCTACAGGAGTCCCCTCAGTCCTAGGATCTAGGGTGGGTGCCACTTTCATCACATGCATGAAGTGGTAGCTTAGACCAGTCTCCACCCTGCTCTATAAACAATCCAGAAGGGGACTCAAAGTAGCAGTTCCCTCCCTCTGTCCTAGGATCTAGGGATTGATGGGTGCTACCGCCTTTACCACGTGCATGTGAGAGCCACCCTGGACCCAGTCAGTCTCCACCCTGCTCCCTGCTCCACTAACAATGCAGGAGGAGAGTCAAAGTTGTATCCAGCCACCCAGGAGCAATTCACACTCAGTGAAAGGTGAGAAAGCACATGTGTAGTTTCCCAAGATTGGCGTAGTATACCATAGACTACTGGCTTAAAGAATTAGAGACCTGATATATATCAGTCTAGAGAGTGTGTCAATCTAGAGACCAGAAGAATAAACTCAAGATGTCTGCAGGACCAGACTCCACCTGAGGGTGGTATGAAGAGTGCCCTAGTTCCCTTCTTATTTCCCTTTGCTTCACAGATGCCACATTCTCCATGTCCTGCTTCACATTGTCACACTTCACAGTGTGCCCACATTTTCCCTTTTTATGAATAAAGCAGTATTCTTAGATTAAGACTCCTCCAAATGATCCAATTTTAACTTGATTACCTCATAAGCCCTTCCCACAAAGACTTCAACACCTAAGATTCCCAAATGGACCAAATTCATAGTCTCATGTAACATTCTGATCACCGAATAGTTACAAAAATGCTGTGAAACTGAAACAAGCTCTGGAATCCCTTTTCAAAACGGGCCTAGCAGGGTGATGAGTTAGCAAGTGAGTATGGAGTCCTGCAGAAGACAAGATGCCTACAAGTCACAGCTATGCTGGTTGCTGATGCCATGTCCCTGACCTCAGCATCTTCAGTCTGCAAACTGGAGTGAACAGTGATTTGCATATTCATAAGGTTGCT
>JADRCD010191059.1:0-12225 GCA_019843815.1 Montemys delectorum | reverse complement strand
CTCTGCATTTAGTTGAGACAAGCCTATGGTGAATAGTAGTTTAAAATAATGGTTAATTAATACAACCCGAGTATCACTGCTCAGCTCCATGATTTAAGAAGATGAGATGTGAAATAACTTGGCATTTTCATGGAATATTTAAGGTAGAAGAAAACAAGCCAGTGACTGCTCTTTCCTCGTTTCTGTTATTTCCGCAGTTTTCTTATTCTAAGTCTTCTACAGGGCTGTTATGTACCTCCACCATCTACCAGCTGACCTCCTGTAGCCTCTGACCCCCTGGCAGCTTCTTTCTCTCAGTTCCTACAAGGCAATTTGCCCTTTTGAACTGCTTTTACCTTGTTTTCTTTTATTGTCTTTCTCTTCCCTGGATGACTTAATTTTTAAGGTCTTATTTTCAGTTTTATCTTTATTGATCGTCTTCTTTATTGATCTTGTCTTTCATTAAATGTAATGGATTTGGGAATGATAAAGATAATTAAGTGTTGAAAACACAGTCATTGATTTAGCGCCGGAAGACAAATAGAACAGGAGCAGGGAGTTTGGCTGGATTTCAACCTCACATCTCCACTCATGCCACTGAGTAAAGTGCTCATGATGAAATTTAACTACCTCTGTGAACAGAAATACAATCCCAAGTAGGAACGGAAATGACATTAAGATGACCATGAGTTGTCTCCTCCCACTCCTAGGATAGAATTACAACTCTGTGATATTCACTGGTATGGATCCCCTCTGTCCCTATGAGTCCAAGTTAAAAAAAAAAAAAATGTTGTTTTGTATGTGTGCGCACATCCACGCAGTGTCCGTGCATGTGTAAATGTATACTCTCATGTGTGTGTACATGTACTTACCAGCATGCGCAGGTGTATGTTGCATAGCCCTTGTGCACATATGCGAGTGCTGATGCACTTGGGTGCATGTGCGCATGTGTGATGTGTTCATGCCTGCATGTTACTGCATCCATGTTTGGGCCTCAGACGAGGTGGGGAAACTTTCTTAGTCCCTCTCTACCTCATCCATTGGGGCAGAGCCTGTTACTGTGGCCATGGTCACTGACTAGATAGCTGGCTTTGGGGACTTCCTGTCTCTGGCTCTCATGACCTGGAATTATAAACAGGTTACTACATCCAGCAGGTTTTTATGTGGGTTCTGAGGATTTGGACTCTGCTGCACCTGCTGAGCTACCTCTCCTGCTCCCAAGTGCTGGTTTTGGTCACAGATCTCTTAAGCTTTTCCCTTGAAGTTCCTCATCTGAGTTCAGGAGGAAGTTATATATAACCAGATATTTGGGGGGAAATATTCTAATAATAATATCTTACTCTTACATTTTACAACCAAACAAATTTACAGCTACGATATAATATATTTCAAGCAAAACTGTGTTTCAAATTATTGTTTTAAAATCTATTTCATTAAGTTGAAGATGAGAAAATCCACTCAGAGTTCTTTCTGCAAGGATGTATGCAGTAACATTCTTTGTGAGAAGAAAGGATAAGAAATAACCTAAAAAAAAAAAAAATAACCTAAACGGCTGTTGGTAGGAGAGTGATGATCAGTCATGACTCAAGCAAAGATGCTCTTCAAAGTATTATATGCGTTGTGATATCATATAAAAACCTCTTAATGAAAAAAAAAAGATGGAAACGCCACAATGTTCAAGGGAAAGTGTGTTGCAGATGTTAGGAGCCGCGCTCGCCATTATAAGATGGCGCCGGCTTCCTGCTTCCTGGTTCTTCTCGGAAGCCCTGCTTGTATGTGCGCCTGCGCAAGATGCGAAACTTAGTATGCTAATTAGGCACTAAGGCTAGAGCCAATGAGGGATCTGCACGTCTCCCAGAGATCTATATAAGCCACGGGGTTTCGGCGTTCGGGGTCCTTCTACTTCATGCCATCTAAAAGAGCTGTAACAATAAATTGCTGTCAGAAGAATCCTGAGTGTGGCGTGCTCCTTATCGGCGAGGTAGCGCGCTACATGCAGCCATGTGGCCACATGAGAATATTGAGCCCTCTGCTTAAATTCCATTGCTTGAAGACAATACTTTGTTACTGAGTAGAGTATCATGAAGATTTCTTGTGTATTTCTGTAATTGTGTTTTTATTCTTTGAAATAAATTGGATAGTCTTCCAGCTCTTCCCTTCCCCACAGATTAGTAAGATAATTGCAAAATAAAACTTAAAAAAAAAAACCCAGAGAGTTCAAACATAATTCCACTCCATGAACGGACAATGTTCCTCACAGACTATATGAGTGCCATTCCTTTCCATGGGATATTGGCTGGGGCATCCCCAAGGATCTCTAACACAGTGCAGGCTACTTCCATTATCCTTGGTCAACCTCCATCGCTACCTAGAAAGATCCTAGTTTTGAAGACACCGCACATCTTTGCTTCAGAACATAAACTAATCTCAAACTGATCAGGAAACTTGTTAGCTGGCCAACTTTTATAGTACCAAAAGGTTAAGGCTGCTCAGGGGAAAAAAAAAAACACATCTGTGGGTTGTAACCAGTTCTGGCCCTTGCATGCTGCAATGCTAACTTGCCAAGTAAATATGCTAATTAGTGCAATAGTGGGACAACTGTTATGGGGTAATTGTTTTCTGATTGGATTTGAGGCCTGATCAAAGGAGGCAGTTTTATGCCTGATACTATAATCCTGGCAAAAGCCCATCACTGGGGAAGTTGTAATGGAACTTGAATGGAACCTGAAATTTCTATTCTGATAGATGATCATGCTGTCAAAGTGCCTTCTAAATAATGACATTTATACTCCTTGACCTGGTCTGCTTCCAGCCTTCCTCAGAGAAGCTGCTTTCTGCAGTGGGTAGCAATCAATGCAGAGACTCATAATTGTCCAGCCTGCGGAGAGTGAGGGATTGAGTGTCTCGCTGTAAATAGGGCATGAACATTATTAACACCAGCCCTCCTCCCCTGGGCTCCGGAAACACTGATGAAGAGGAGGCTGAGGAAAGGTAGAGCCGAGGGGTGGGACGGAGGGTGTGATGTGCTGCCCCCTGGCTGTGGCATGGCTAGTGCACACCTGAGCTCACAGTAGCTAGAGTTATCTCCAGAAGACCAGCCGGGCGGTAGTGGCGCACACTTTTAATCCCAGCACTTGGGAGGCAGAGGCAGGTGGATTTCTGAGTTTGAGGCCAGCCTGGTCTACAGAGTGAGCTCCAGGACAGGACAGCCAGGGCTACACAGAGAAACCCTGTCTAAAAACAAACAATCAAACAAAAAGACGCATACAGGAACAAGTCATCCAAGATCCTGCCTAGATGGGGCCGATGATGTCCAAGTCCCACCCCTTAATCAGGAGCTACTGCTAGTTGGTAGTTGCTGGTAGGTGGAGAATCCTTCTTTGAGGATGCAGCCAGGGGTGGGATTCCCATGCTTCAGGGGAAGGGCCCACACTCATGCAAATGTGAACACCACTAACTGGACTTAGTTAAAAAAAATTGGGAGGGGGCCTGATGAAGAGAATATGGAGGAAATGGAGGATAGGTGGTAAATGAGATAGTATTATAGTGTACATGTATGAGATTCTCAAGAATAAAAATGAAGTTATTTGCACTATAATTAAAACTTTTTCTGGTTGAGGCTGTTCCCAGATAAAAATAAAAGCACAAGTGTATAATATATAATAGTTGCTCAAATGATATCATTTTTAAAGCTCTGTTGTTCTGTTAAATTCATTTTGTATAATCTAGGCAACTTAAAAAGCAGATAAAATTATGTTGTCTTAATTATTTTAATTAAATTTAAATAAAATAAATACTAAATTCTGGCTTCATATATAAAATGATTAAATATTACAAATAATCAAAGTATCATTACTTGGCTTTAACATAATATATGATATAATTAGTCATTTGGGGGAAATGGTCTATATGTGCAGTTTTCTTCTAGATACAACCCAACAATTTTTATTGAGTGAGTTCTAGTATGAATTGTGCCAGCATCAAATACATCTAAAGATACAATGCTGTATTTCTGTAAGATTTTGTAATAGGTTTTACCCAACCAAGTTTGCTAAAGCTCCTATTTGATCGTTTTCCATTTATGTATGTGCCTAGTATACCTGACCTGTGTCCCAGTATAGAATTAAATAGACACAGGAAAATAATTCCTTGCTTCAGTATGTATCAGGCCAAATAGAATATTTCCCTCTAACTACATTGTCAAGCAGCTTGAGACTAGAACTGTCTGAGATACAATCTGTGTCCTAGAAATTATACATCATCACTGTCGATGATGTCAGCTACAGGACTGCATTAGTATGAAATAACAAAAATAGGTTGCATCTTTCCAGCATCAAATAAAGATCACTCCACATCCTCAATTACTAAAGTCTGTATTTATTCGGTTTCTGAGTCTTTGAATTGGTTGCTGTCCAGAGTGAGCACTGGGCAGAACAATAGCACAATGTATTACAAAATGTTCTTCCCTGTTTGCTGCCACACAACTGTCCCTTCCTTGTTGGCACATTGTTTTGAAACTCCTGTTAGTGCAGTTTTGGTGTAATTGAAGTTAGAGCTTATGAAATGTATGTTTATATAGTTATGAGGTAAAAACTGTTTACGATTAGCACATTATTTGCCAATTTCATCACTATTAACTTTAAAATGAAGCTGAGTGAAATTGAAAGGTAGATTGGAAGAAGCAATAATCCCTGTATTGATATTATTTGAGTCTTAAAATAAAATGAAACAGCATGGTGGCTTGGAAAAGATGGGGAGGTGTGTGCCTTGTTGGAGGAGGCATGTCACCAGAGACTGGCTTTAAGGTGTCAAAGGCCTCAAGCCATTGCAATCCCCACTCTCTCTGCTTCCTACTTCCTGATCAAGACGTGGGCTCTCAGCTGTTCCTGCTACCATGGCTTTGCGCTATCATCATGGATTCTAACCCCCTGGAGCCATACACCTCAAATTAAACTCTTTTGTGAGTTGCCTTGGTCCTGATATTTTATCCTAGCAGTAGAAAAGTATCTAAGACAGATAATACTTAAATTTTGTATTATTCAAATTAGTTTACATCAGGCCCCAAGTGCTCTCTAGAACAAAGCAGGGCTGTCGAATTAGCCCCATTTTAGATCAGTGCAGAGCTAACGTAACTCGTCATAGTAGAGTGCACCTCTTTACCAAGGAGCTGTCCTTCAAACATGCACCACCACGGCAAGGAACCCCAACCCCACTCCTTCAAGCTCCAGGTACTGGTATATAGAACACAGAGGGAGAGCCCGTTCAGGCTCCACCCAGGCACTGGTATACAGTAAAGGGTTAGGAATCACTCGTGTATCAGATGCTGTCCTGTGACTGACTCAATGGACTTTCAACAGTAAGTCAAAAAAGAGGCAGCTTGAGTTGGAGGTATTTGTGCCACGTAGAGTTATATGCAACATCCGTGAAGAGGAGGTTGATTTTTAAAGTCAAATTCGTAAAATAATAAAAGCAAGACTGGAAATATGGTGTTTGGAATGTCTAAGAGGGGTCTGGAAATGTGACCCCCATGTCGGAGCACTTCCCTAGCAGGTGTCCATGGAGCCTAGGACCAATCTCCAGCAGTCTAAGCCCACAGTTTATACCTTTTGCTTAACACTGTGGTTGGAGAGTAAAATTTTATTTACATTAAATATGTGCATGTATTTATGCAATATATGCAATTAGAGAGTAATTTTGCATGCACGCTCATCAAAAGGATGACGTGCAAACAAACCAAACCAGGATCATTTCATTATTCTTAATTTGCTTAAGATGTTTTTAGTTTGACACTCTGTAGTTTTAGGGTCTTAGTCACTTCAACTTTTTACTATTGTAGCATCTTTCACCAGACATTTGCACACATTTACATTTTTTTAAAGTGTAGTAAAATGCCACTGTCAACCTCAGCATTCAGGAAACAGAAGCAGGTAGATCTCTGTGAGTTCAAGGCCACCCTGACTCACATAGTGAATTCTAGACCAGCTAAGACCACATAGACCTTGCCTCAAAAAAAAAAAAAAATGATAATGTTACTCTTATTAACTTTATCATTTTTCTTATTTCTATAATGAAAGGAGATTTGATGTCACAAGAATGTCACCCCTGTCTGTGGCAGTCTTTAAAATGTTGATTTCCTGGGAGCAATTGAAATTGGAGATTCTCTCTGGCAAAATATTTGTCTGCAGACTCTCCTGTTAGCAGTGTTTATCAGCTGCATGATAATGAGTCAATTTCTATGTAAATATAATCAGAATTTGATGGCAGCGAGGAAAACTCTGAGATTAAATGATTTTCGTGGTCCCTTGATTAACATACTCTATGAAACCATTGCCATATGTACTCACTGTTGTATATTTGAAAGCAGCTCAGATTTAAGTCTCAGGATGTGTGTGTGTGTGTGTGTACATATATTTGTGTATGTGTTTGCACACCTAATTCTCAGCATGCACATGGGAGTTCACAACCCTCTGTAACTCCAGTTCCAGAGGGAGATCTGACCCCTTCTTCTGGCCTTTTCAGGTACTACATGCATATGATACACACTCATACATGCAGCAAAACCACATAAAAGAAAAATAATAAATAGTAAAACTAATTTGAGGCAGGCAAATGAGGTCATGTAGTCCTTGTACTTACGGTTTGGATTTTTTCCCTTCAAATCCCTGCAGTAGGCATTTAGACTTTTAACTGGCCATAGTCTTTACTCTTCTGTATCCAGTATATGAATACCACACCCTATATAGCCAGCGTCATTCAGAGTGAGAGAAGAGTGAGGGGCATTCACTAATGAATGGCTGAATTTAAAGTTATCTAGGACTCTCCTTCTATTATTTATTACTGTTTGACCTGATTGAGACTGCTACATAAGTTTTATTAATTAAAAAAGTGTTACTTTTGGAGCTCCTACATTGTAGCAAATATGTTAAAGTGAACACTGATAATAAATAAACATACACATGGCAAAACTTATTTAAAATGATCATTAAGTCCACATAGTAGTTTTTAAGACTTCCCATTCTACTTTCTTCTCCCTCCTCTAACTTTCCTTTGTCTCCTTCACGAGCCTCTTATTGTTCCTCTTCCCTCTCCTCCTCCTCCTTTAATTATAAAAAAAAAAAAAAAACCTTTGAGTCCAGTTAGTGTTTTTCATATATGTCCGTATTTAAGGCTGAAAATTGGGGTTGGATAATTCATCAGGGGAATCACCCCCTTCCCAGAGAAAGCCGACTCTCCTTCTCTTAATAGCCATTACTTACTTACCTTTAGCTCTTCATCTAAAGGAGATATTTCCCAGTCCCCTTTGGGATATCAGCTGATGTCATTATTCAGGTGACTGTATTATTGAGATTTCATGAGTACAGCTTCCTGTCACACACAAAAGACACCTTCTGACAGCGGATGTGCTAGTCATCTGGCTCTTACAATCTTATTTTTAAACTGCTTTTAGATTTATTCATTTTATGGGTATGGGTATTTTGACTGCATCTGTGTATGTGTACCACATGCGTGTAACATCTATGGAGACCAGGATAAGGCATCAGATCCCCTGGAACTGAAGCTACAGATGATTGTGAGCCATCGTATGTTTGCTGGGACCCAGTCCTAGGTTCTCTGCAAGAGCAAGTGATATTAACCACTGAGGCATCTCGTTAGTCCTTGACTCTTATAGTCTCTCTGCCTCCTCTTCTCTGATGTTCTCTGATCCTTAAGTGTAGGGGTTGTCCTGTAAAATCCATAACTGGTCAAATACAATAAAATAACTGTCCAAATAGTGTGTTGTTTACGTTTGACTTAAAACAAATAACTTTATTGGCTGATGCAGGATGATCAGGAATTCGGGGTCACTGGGTTCCATAGTAACATCCTGTTGAAACTATATTAGTTGAACTACAGTAGTGCAGCCCCTAATACCTCTTGTGCAAAACAGAAGAGATTTCGGAAGGCTGGTAGGGAGCAATCAAGATGGTGACGCAGTTACCCATTCCCATATAACAACAGACAAAGCCCACAGCACTGAAGGGAATGTGTATGTTTCTATCTCTGTTAGAGTTCTTTGAGTGAGTCTGTAAAACTGACATTTGATCTCACCCACTTGAATGGCAGAAATACTGCCTAGAACTACTTTAGGATGAGCCGTGGTCTTCTTCCTATTGGCTTCTCATAAATATTGAAAAGCAGCTCATAAATATTGAAAGGTCAGAAGGATAATAGGTATTCTGTCATAGTCTTTACTTCAACACTCAAAGAGCTGCAAAGCCCATGAAAGCACAATTTAACACAAGGGCAACAACTAGTATTTAGCATAATATGATGTAGATTGTCATCAGATTTCTGACTTAAAGGTACAGCTGCAGGAGCCCACATACTGGGGTGGGAGAACTGGAGATAAGACTCGGCCGGTAAAGTGCATGCTGTGTAACAGGCCCCCAGACCTTAGTGCAACAGATGCCAGGCTAAAGGGATCACTCAGGCCTGGAAACCCTGGCACATAGGCATCGACAACCGGTCAAAACGAGAACAAGGACCACCTGCCAAAATGGAAGCAAAGGCTAAGTCAACAGTTCAGGCTGTGGCTGGGAAAGTGCAGAAGACCCTATGTGTACCAACCCTGTTTTCCCCCTGGAGTTCTGCTTCTTGCTATCAGAGATGTGTCAACCAAGATAAGGTTTTTATGCACAAAAGGTTAAGAATTTTAAGGCTGGAAGTTGCATGATTTGGGCAAGATCCTCATGCAGCCACTAGCCAGGAATAAAAGCCTTCGATTCAACTTTAAGAGTGTCCAAATGCCCCGTCTCTGGCAGGCTTAACTTGCAATAGCTATACAGGCATGACAACCTGAGTTTGGATTCACATCAACCATGTTAAAAAAAAAAAGTCAGGAGTACATGCCTGTACTCTCTGGATTAGGGAAGTAGAGACAAGAGGATCCTTGGGGCTCAATGGCCACCTAGTCTCTCCTAGGCACCTTTAGGGTCAGGGAATGACTCAGATAAAGTGGAGAAAACAGAGAGATTGAGAGAGCACCCATAGTGAGTCACAACCATCTGCAACTCCAATTCCAGTGCACCTGATACCAAATTCTGGCCTGTAAAGGCACCGGGTATGCAGGTGGTACATAGATGTACATATATACATGGCCATGTGTGTAAATTAAAGTAAAAGTTTAAAAAGATCAATGTTAGTGCTCAGTTTGCTTTCTCCTTTTGGTTTGTGTGGGAGCTTGGGCTAGTAGTGTGTGTGCTTTTTAACTTGTTGAACTGGTCTCAAGTCAGTATGCAGACAAGCCTCTGGCTGTCACCTCAACCCACTCTCAGAGAGACCAAAACTCCAGTTTTCTCCTTTTGATTAAGTGTCATGCCCCTAGAGTGGTGCTGTCCACTTTTAGGGTAGGTGGTCCCTTATCAATTAACCCAGTCTAGAGACTCCTAAAGGTATGTTTCTGTGGGGATTCAAAGTCCCATCAACTTGCCAATCAAGATTTATCATCATACATAATAGTAAAATGCTGTCATTGCCTTGTGTGTCCATAGAGCTTTCACACAGACAAATGATTCAGAGAAGAATACCACCTTGCCTAATTATAGCTGGGCTTGGTCTCAAAGCTGATGGTCTCTTTCTTATACAATGCTCTTCAAAAACATAAAATAGAAGGATGTAATGGGTATGGTAAATACTTAGAAAAGGAATTAACTTGGCAGAGTAGGGAGCTCTTTTTAGAGGACATGGGGTTCTGCACTAGAACATTTTAATAGCTGGTAGCTGCTGTTTAATAACACATTCAATGCCTAGAGCTAATTAGAATATTTCCCACCAGTTCTGGGGTATTCTTGAGGAAGGAGAGGTGCAAACCTAATATTGCAGTGTGTTGTAAACCTGAGGCTCCATGTAAAAGTGAGTTAAGGGTGACATTTCTAGAAAAGCTTATTTGTTGAAATAGAAGTCTGTTGCCCAAGATCTCTTCTTTCCTAACACAGTAGCAAAGAGTGGTTGGGGCTCCCAGTTTTCTACATTTTCTTATAGAAAACAAAGGTAGGGCACTGGAAGGGGCAGGCTCATCTGTTTTTCCTCACCCAAGCACTGCCCAACTGATAGAAATCAATTTCTCGGCAGCAGGCTTGAGACCAGACATTTGAGCTTTTATATGTGAAAGGCAAGACACAGCATCCCTAGCCTGCATAATTCATGGTGTTTGTCATGGGTCCTTTAAGCCTTTCTGTTAACTTGAAGATTAGCTTTTTCTTTTTCTTTTTTTTTTCTTCTTTAATCAAAGGTTATTTTAAGTCAACTTTGAACAATCCCCGAAGCTGTACTATTCAGCTGTTTGATTCAGTATTTTCAGCGTTTGGAGGCAGGCTGCTGCTGTTCTTGGGTATGTTATGTTATTCAGTGCCTCACTAAATGAGGAGTAGGTTGAAAGGCTGGAAGGCTATTTTCTAATTTCTCAGGAATCTCTTTACCACCTAATTTTCTTTTCATCAAATGTTATTTACTGACTGGCTCCAATCAAATGCATTGGTATTGTGGCTTGCCGCGATTGTGGCAGATGATAAATGTCAGTATGAGGAGGATGAAAGATCCAAGCCTCACGTTTAATAATACTGTTTGTCTGGAATGGCTCCACTTCCATCACACTGAGGCTCACAGGGGCGAGACCTTTGCTTGGCCACTGATAAGATCCTGGGGTCCTTCTCCATCTCCCTAGGATTTTCTATGTGTATAAGAGATGAAAGGTTTTGAAGATCTAAGCAACAAAGCAATCTATTATTTATCTTGAAAAATCAAATCATATTTTGTTTTATAGGCACAGTAGGCATGTTAATGTGAAGTCTATCAAAGACATAGGAACAAAGATGTTAAATTAATGTCATGTTGATACTACTGGGAAAAGAAATCATTCTACCTTAGAAGGTAAGAAGATTAAAGCGAGATGTCACTGAGGGCAATCCTGTGGGAAGACAAACCAAGGTAGCTCTTTCTGCATCATGGTAACTATTGCATATCACATTGTGCATTCTTTCATTGTGTGCTCAGATGTAGTTCAGAACCCTTTCCACTAGGAAGTCACTACCAATCTTGAGATGACATGTCGAGTTTACAGCTTGAATGCATAATATCCCAGCAAAAGGCATAGGTCTTAGTGGCTTGGTCCCCAGCTGATGGTGGTATTCTGGGAAGTTCTGGAAACTTTAGAGGGTGGGACTTAATCAGAGGAAATAGGCCACTGGAGGCATGGCTAAAAATTATACCTTTCCCCTGATATCTTACCTACTCTTTGCTTCCTGTCTACTATGAAGCAAATAGACCCTGCCATGCAGAAGAGCCTCAGAAACATGGAACCAAACCTAACCATCTTGAAAACCATGAATCAATACAAAGCTTTATGTCTGTCATGTGTTTTGTTTTCAGTGATATGAATACAAACTAACTCACTAACAGAGATGTTAGCCATCCTTTCAAGTTATGTACAAATGCAGGTACAGTTCTACCAGTCCAGCGGGTCACCAAAGAGGCATTCTCTTTTAAACACCCTATCAAAAGAATCTAATGTTATCCCAGTTCTGCTCTTGTGTCATGACCATGATATGACTCGTGAACTTAGTTTTTCCATGACAGCTCAGGGTTGATCTCATTAACTACAGCTTTATTGCTAGCTAATACCATTGACAGCTATTTGACAGCAGCTTATCCCCTGCCATAAAGCTTTCAGCCAAGATCTCTAGATGCTGGTACTGTCCTGATAGAGATTCTAACACAAGAGCATCCCTGATTTGGACCCTCTAAGTCCTCTATACCTGGCCAGAAGAGAACATTGGACCCCCTATAACTGGAGTTAGAATGGTTATGAGCCACCATGGGTGCTGGTAATCAAACATAGGTCCTCTTGAAGAGCAGCTCTTGGCTGCTGAACATCTCTCTTGATTTGATTGTCAATGCAACATGGCCAGCTGTCTTGTGTTTTTGCCACTACATCACTACAATGGACTGTGCTCCCAAACTGTGAGTCAGAATAAACATTTCCTTAAGTTGCTTTCATCAGGTATTTTGTCACAATAAGAAAAGTAATTGATACAATGAGAGTCAATAAGTCTCTAGAGCAGGGACCCTGACTTACTACCTGTCTCACATGGGTACTTCCAGTGTCTTGCATGAAGGATACTTCTCTGGGGGAAGAGCCTATGTGGTCCAGATGTTGTGATAGTAAATTTTTATTGTCATGCTTGATTGGATTTAGAATCGCTTAGGAGA
>JADRCD010191057.1:0-15250 GCA_019843815.1 Montemys delectorum | reverse complement strand
TCTTTAGATCCAAATCTTGCTTTTCTGGTGTTTTGGGATATCCAGGGCTTGCTGAGGTGGGAGTACTAGGTTCTGGTGAAGCCAAGCAGTCTTGGTTTCTGTTGGTAGGATTCTTGCGTTTGCCTTTTGCCATCTCTTGATCTCTGGTGTTAGAAGTTCTTGGTGTCTTAGAGCTTGACCTTTCCTTGCTGCCCTGCAACTCCCCTTCCACTCCTGAGGTCTTTGCCTCCCAGCTGGTCTGGCCTGAGTCCTTGGGCTGAAGTCTGCCTTGGAGGGAAGCTCTCCCCTGAGTCCTTGGGCCGAAGTCTGTCCTGTAGGGAAGCTCTCCCCTAGCAGGCAGGGGGCAGAGGTGGTCGCTGATCCAGCTCTGTCACTCGGAAGCTGACAGGCTCCTATCCCTGCAGTCCTGCGGCTCCCCTGCAATGCCTCCCAGCTGGTCCTGCCTTAGCAAGACCCCAGAGAGAAAATGGCGATCTCACCTGAGTCCTTGGGCTGAAGTCCGCACTGGAGGGAAGCTCTCACTTGAGTCCTTGGGCTGAAGTCTGCCCTGGAGGGAAGCTCTCTGCTAGCAGGCAGGGGGCAGAGGTGGTTGCTGATCCAGCTCTGTCACTCAGAAGCTGAGTGGCACCTGTCCCTGCAGTCCTGAGACTCCCCTGCACTTCCTGAGGCCTATGCCTCCTGGCTGGTCCTGCCTGATTCCTGGGGCTGAAGCCTGCCCTGAGTCCTTGGGCTGAAGTCCACCCTGGAGGGAAGCTCTCCCCTGAGTCCTTGGGCTGAAGTCTGCCCTGGAGGGAAGCTCTCACCTATCAGGCAGGGGGCCGAGGTGGTCGCTGATCCAGCTCTGTCACTCAGAAGCTGACAGGCTCCTGTCCCTGCAGTCCTGCGGCTACCCTGCAATTCCTGAGGCCTATGCCTCCCAGCTGGTCCTGCGTTAGCAAGACCCCAGAGAGAAAATGGCGATCTCACCTGAGTCCTTGGGCTGAAGTCCGCCCTGGAGGGAAGCTCTCACTTGAGTCCTTGGGCTGAGGTCTGCCTTGGAGGGAAGCTCTCCGCTAGCAGGCAGGGGGCAGAGGTGGTCACTGATCCAGCTCTGTCACTCAGAAGCTGACAGGCTCCTGTCCCTACAGTCCTGCGACTCCCCTGCACTTCCTGAGGCCTATGCCTCTTGGCTGGTCCTGCCTGATTCCTGGGGCTGAAGCCTGCCCTGAGTCCTTGGGCTGAAGTCCACCCTGGAGGGAAGCTCTCCCCTGAGTCCTTGGGCTGAAGTCTTAAATATTTTTTTCAAAATCTTTCTTGAACAATCTGTGATAGCAGTTGAAAAGTATGAAAGATATAAAAAAAGTTTTTTATGACCCCTAGCAGACTGGGCAAAACTAAGAATGCAGGTCAGCCAGTTCAGAGCTCTGGGTTCCAGGAATTTGGCTAACTCAGAGCCTCAGGGCTCTGGTTCCCGAGACCTGTCCCTCCTGACTGATCCACAATGAGGGCAGAACTAGGAATGAAGGCAACTGGTTCCCGAGGCTCTCCACCCTGCCGGTGGGTAGATGAAGATTACACTCCTAAAATGAATATGTTCCCCTCCCTAACTGACTGAATACCTTGGGTTGGCATCCCCCTCACTCCCCCTAGTTTGTAGTTTTTCCCTTTAAATACCCCTCACTTCTTGTGCTCAGGGTTGAGCCCCTCTGCCTCCTTGAGGGTTACGAGCTTGTCCCCAGTATACTGGCTTCCCCTCCTTCCCCTGAATAAACCTCAAGCTGTTGCATCAAGATCAGTCTCTCGTGAGTTATTGGTCATGTCATCCCGAGACTTGAGTGAGGGTCTCCCCAGCTCTGGGGGTCTTACACAGCGATCTCATGTTTTAATAGTGGTATCTTTGTTATTCTAATATGCTACACAGACTTCAGTATATTGTGGTAACATAAGATGGAAACATGGTTTTTAGTATGCTTTATAAGGAAGTATTTTTTGCTAAATCACCTCATTTGATTTTTGTAATAACTCCATAAGGGAGTTGGTATCCTCACTCTATTTCACAGGTAAGCAAGCTAAAGGGCATGGGTTTCTTTCCAACTAGCTGCAGTAGCGTAGATATTCAGTGTAGATTTAGAGCTTGATGAAGGTGGTTTATCTTAAGAGGCAATGTAGCTGTTGCTTAAAGTTGCTGCATCTAACTGATCTTGTTCATTGATGGAGTGTGTGACAGGTGGTGTACATCTTCCATGTGTTCTGATTTATTTTGTTGCATTGTTTCTCTAACTCGTTAGGCCAGGTCTTTGGGTCTTGGCTTTTTGCTTTGTCCCTGACCCAAGTGAAAGAATGTTTTCACTAGGAGTATTCATGTACCTTGTATCCCAGCAGTCCTGGTCCCTTGTCTCTGCTCCAGACAGTGCTAGGCTTTTTCAACTTGGTCCTGGGGAATTGAACTCAGATCCTCATGCTTACACAATAACTCCTCTTATCTATGGAACCATCTTCCCAGCCGTTCATATAGTATTTCCTTAAAAATTTAGAATTGAGAATCTAGGTTGGGGTTTGGCTAGGTTTGCTTTGTTACCCCCATCTAGAGTGTAGCCTTTGGCTTACTTCACCATCTCAGTTGCAGTTTTCATGTTTGTTTGTAGACTATGGCCTCCAGTTTCCCAGGGCAGAACTTTGGCATTTGTCATAGGTGTAACGCCAACCTACTTGTTTGTGAGATTCTCATTATCTACTTTCTGCTAATGGACCCTGACTGTTACTATTGTTATTTATGATTTTTTGTTTGTTTTCTTTTCCGGAGATGGAAATTTGGGATTCTTTTATACTTTATGCAGAATCCAGTTGTGTAATAATGAGAGAATTTTAAAATACCACCTCAGAAAATCATGGTTCAGAAGTATAAGAACCTTCTTCAAATATTAAGCATTTTTAAGGGTGTGAACTAGTATTAGAATTTGTTTTTAACTATTATCTTTGAGACACAATATTCATTATGTAGAACAAGCTTTTCACAAACTCACTGTACAGCTCAGGCTGGCCTCAAATTTGTGGCAATTCTCCAGCCTTGGCCTCACTGATTACAGGGTTGAATGATAATACCAGTCTTAACTCTCAAGCATTATATATAATCACTTTATGACTCAGCTTTTTTACATGCTGACAAAGATTTTAATTTGGAGGATTTCAAATTTTAAGAGCACTTACATGTTATTAATAGCCATTGATAACTCATAGTAGTATAAATATTAGTGCTTTTGTGGATTGTTTGGGGCCAATCCTGGCACTTATTCTTTTTTGATTCCTCTGAGATAGTAGAGGAGTAAGAGAATCAGGGAGGGCAAGACTTGGTCTTGAGAGACATATAGGGTTACTGTTTAATAAAAAAAACACTTACCTATCTTAAGTATACGCCACTTTGCTGAGGTTGCTGACCTGCCTGTGTGAGTTCCTCTGAGACCAAAAGCTGCAATCTCTGGAGATTGGCACCTCATTATAAAACAGTAGGAGATTAAGAAAAGGGTTGATTGTTAGATTCTTTTCCTTCTTGTCTAGATGCCTCTTTCTTGTCAGGCTTGGGGTCCATTTGGAGCAACAAACTTCTATTGAACCAGGAAAAAAAGTTATACTCACAGAGGAAAACCTTTTACACAAGCAAATATGAATAAGCTCACATAAATTCATATACAAATTCATTCATACACGTTCATATATCTCCATTCAAACAAGTTGTGTCCGGCTATATACTTATCTCATAATTACATATTTACATACACACATCCATACTTACATATGTATATGGAGCAAAAGACCAAGCTTGAGTGCAGAAAGAACTCACTCATTCTGGATGAAAAATGAGTTCCAATCTCTATTGCATAAAGAAAGAGAAAGCTACTCTGCTCCTTCTGCTCTCTCGGCAGCTTCTTTTTTTCTCTTTTCCTGTGAATTCTGCATATTGCTTCATTAAATTTTTAAGTTGCCTTAAATTTCTAAATTATTCTACTCTGCATTGTCCTTCTAATCTTGTTCTCTCCTCCTGCTCTGATATAACAATGCCCTTGCTTCCAATGCCTTTGCTCCCAATACTATGTTCATAGTGCTTTACCTGCCGATGTAATCTTTCCTAGTCTTTTATACCTATTCTAGAAGAATAGATCACATGATTTTTTCCAAACATCCCTTTTTTACAAAAGTTCACTAGATGTCCAAACATAAATTCAAATCATAAATTGAATAAGAAGTATACAAGAGAGAAGGTTTACATGAATATACATTAAGAGTAATTCTCTGACTTAACATTCATTATCACTAGCTCTATGGATTCATGGAGAGTTAAAAGCCATAGTTTTTGTGACAAGGTATTAGTGAAGTTTTGTATAGATAGACACAATCAATATTTTCTCTTCTGTTCTTGCACCTAATAGTAAATCCTTAGTAACCTTTTTATGACATTTGGTTAATTGTTTTTCAACCTTTTGCAATGTGCTCTAAGTTGTAGATGCCTGCTTGCAACCTCAGAAGCAATTAGCTTATGACATTTGAAGACTGGCAGAGTTCTCATTACAGTTTTGAGTATCAGAGAGGACTTAATAGCAGTCCTATTATAAAAGAACTTAATAATTACTAATGTAATTTTAGAAATTCCTATAGAATCATCATTAATAATTAAGAAGTAATTTCATCATCTATATAGCATTACTACAAAGCAGTACATCTTCATTGTTCTGCAGAGATCTGCTCAAAAGGGTGGGCTAATACTTAGTGATTGTTAAGTATATGTAATAATAACAGGAATAGCATATTAATAGCAGGACTTTTTCCTAAAATGTAACTTTCTCTGCCTTACCTAGAGAAACAAAACTGTCAATAATTTTAAGAGTTCATTAGAGAACCATCTCAGGAAAATCAGCTACTAGTTT
Organism: Montemys delectorum; assembly: GCA_019843815.1. Taxonomy (NCBI): domain Eukaryota; kingdom Metazoa; phylum Chordata; class Mammalia; order Rodentia; family Muridae; genus Montemys; species Montemys delectorum. Next base: position 10,352 of record JADRCD010191057.1, on the reverse strand, counting down.
TTTAGTGTCTCCTTGATGGCTCCTGGCAGTAGATTATCTATAATGACTATTAAAATACTTTCCATGTCCTCTCAAGTCTATTTGCCAATCCATGCTTGGTTAGCCTTAGTACCCAAATAGTGTCTATTTGAGGAAAGAAAGTTAAATGTACAATTAGTTTCAGTTAAGCAAAACTGGGATGTAAAATATCGTAAGCTATCACCACAAATTCTGATGGTTTTCAGTTATCCTTTGCTCTGAATCATTCTGGGTGCACTTTCTTTGTAATGAAGTGGGTAATACTGAAGTGTTACATAGATCTCTGGGTGGGAGAATTCTGCCTACTGGGCCATTCTTGTCTATTGCCCAGGAAGATATTTCAGAGACTTGTATTTCAGATAAGTATCAAATGGTAAGAAACTAAGACATAAGAAGAGCCAACATTGCTTCATTATTCCCAATACAAAGAGCATGAAACTATGTCACCAAATTTCAGTGGAGCTAAAAGGCAAAGAGTAGCTAAAGTCTGAACACATTTGGAATAAAAATGGGAGATGCTTACCCTTGTCAGCTTCCATTAGCAAACATTAGCATTTGTTTTTGTCTTAAGAGTTTTTGGTTCCTAGATACTTTACTATAGCCAAGAAGAGTTGAGTGAAATGGCAGGACAAGTACACCACTTCCTAAGTGTCCATTTGGCTTAAGTTTTACCTCTCTTGATATTCAATAGTTATTATTTGGATGTTCATTTATGCTATACTGATTTTTAGAACATTGTTTCATATCATTCAATGTTTCAGACAATACCTATAATTGAACAAAGCCATGGAATAGATTTGACAGTGATATGATAACATAACAATAAGCTATCATTATATGCAGAAACACTCATGAAAGCCAACTTCTAAATTAACTGCATTTAGATTTTTTTTTTTTTTTTTTACAGAGACCACAGTATGATTTGAAACACTACAGGATTTAGAGTAAATCAGAGGCCAGGTGTCTTAACCTTGATACTATTGACATTTTATTGTGACAAACTCAGTTGTGATGTACTGTTGAAACCTGTAAAACAGAATGTTTAGCAGAATATCTGCTTATACGTACTAGATGCTCCCCCAATACATATGCATACAGTTGTGACTGCAAAAATGTCTTCACCATCACTGAATGTGCCTAAGCAGCTCTCTCCCAAACGATACCATTGGCTTGGAGTCTGAGGGTTCTGCTTGAAGAGGATGCTGAGCAATGTTGAGATACATACATCTAAAAAAGGCAGATGTAATTACAAATATCTGTAATTATAACAACTCTTCCTGTCCCATGTGCCTTTCAGGAATCTTGCCACTCTACTTTGAAAAGAAGGAATCGACCAAGGCAGGGCTTGAGTTTGCTGACTATTAATATATAACAGAAAGGTTGAGCTGTTTTCTGTTGAAAGGTGTTACTGCCCTTTCCCAGCTGGCTCTCTTCAGATGTCAGTTCTTGGAAGCTAGTCCTACATTCTAAGGAATCTCAGACTAAGGAGAAGTGTGAAGGTCATTCCTTTGAATCATGGCATAACTTTTAGCCAGTAGTAACCAGCTAGCTATGGAAGCAAGTCCTCTTGTCCATAGTTGAATGTTTCTAGTTGACATTGTGAAACAAACCCTGGCTGAAAAGAAAAGTCAATAGTACAATAAATTGTCTTTAGTTATGAGTTTCAAAAAGCTTTACTGTGTGAAAATATAAAATCAGAGCTGGAGGATCCTTCTGGATTACATCTGTACCAGGAATAGACCCTGTGCCACAGCTCTCTGTACCCAGATCCTGCTGAGAGAGAGCAGGTCTCCCAGGAGTGCTGATACACCTGAGAGCACAGGTAAGACCACCACTTCTCCTGAAATACCTGGCCCAAGAGGGACCTTCCCAGAGCCATCAGGACAAAAGAACCAAGGAATGGCCTGGAACAGGATCCTTCCAGTTTCTGTCTGCATCCTGGAGCTGACCGTATGCCACAGCTGTCCATACCCAAATTCTACCCAGAGAGAACTGGTCTCTCATGAGCACTGACATACAGGCTTATAGGAGGGACAAGCCAGAGTCAGAGACAGCAAGACCTGCTAATATCAGAAATAACCAGATGGCGAGTCACAAGAGAAAGAACATAAGCAACAGAAAACAAGTCTACTTGACATCATCAGATCCTAGTTCTCCAACTACAGCCAACCTTGGATAAAGCAACACACCAGAAAAACAAGACTCTCATTTAAAATCATATCTCATGATAGTGATTGAAGATTTTAAGAAGGACATAAATAACTCCCTTATAGAAATACAGGAAATCACAGGTAAAGAGGTAGAAGTCCTTAAAGAGGAAACACAAAAATCCCTTTAAAAATTACAGGAAAACACAACTAAACAGGTAAATAATTGAACACAACCATCTAGGATCTAAAAGGGGAAGTAGAAACAATAAAGAATTCACAAAGAGAGACAACCATGGAGATAGAAAACCAAGGAAAGGGATCAGGAGTCATAGATGCAAGCATTATTAACAGAATACAAGAGATAAAAGAGAGAATCTCAGGTACAGAAGACACCATAAAAAACATTGACACAATAGTCAAAGAAAATGCAAAATGCAAGAAGCTCCTAAGCCAAAACTACTAGGAAATCCAGGACACAATGAGAAGATCAAATCTAAGAATAATAGGTATAGATATAGAAGAGAGTGAAGATTTTCAAGTTAAAGGGCCAGTAAATATCTTCAACAAAATTATAGAAGAAAACTTCCCTAACCTAAAGAAAGAGATGCCCATGAACATATAAGAAGCCTACTGAACTTCAAATAGACTCGACCAGAAAAGAAATCCTACCCATATATAATAATCAAAACACCAAATGCACAAAACAAAGAAAGAATATTAAAAGCAGTTAGGGAAAAGGTCAATAACATATAAAGGAAGACCTATCAGAATTATACCAGACTTCATACCAGAGAATATGGAAGCTAGCAGATCCTTGGCAGATATCATATAGATACTAAGGGAATACAAATGCCAGCCCAGGCTACTGTACCCAACAAAACTCTCAATTAATATAGACAAAGAAACCAAGCTATTCCAAGACAAAACCAAATTTACACCGTATCTCTTTACAAATCCAGCCCTACAAAGGATAACAGAAAACTCCAACACAAAGAGGGAAACTACACCCTAGAAGAATCAAGAAAGTAATCTTCTTTCAACAATCCCAAAAGAAGATAGCCACACAAACATAAAAGTAACATCAAAAATAACAGGAAGCAATAGTCACTATTCCTTACTATCTCTTAACAACAGTGGACTCACCCACCCCCCCCCCCTGCCCCCAAGACTGAAAAACAGACTGGATATGTAAATAAGACCCTGCATTTTGCTGCATACAGAAAACACACCTCAGCATCAAAGCTAGACACTATCTCAGAGTAAAGGGCTGGAAAACAATTTTCCAAGGAAATGGTCCCAAGAAACAACCTGCAGTAGCCATTCTAATATCAAATAAAATCAACTTTCAACTAAAAGTTATCAAAAAGGATAAGGAAGGACACTTCATACTTATCAAAGGAAAAGTCTACTAAGAACTCTCAATTCTGAACATCTATGCTCCAAAATAAAGAGACCCACATTCATAAAAGAAACTTTACTGAATGAAGCTCAAAGCACACATTGCACCACCCACAATAATAGTGGGAGACTTCAACTCCTCACTCTCATCAATGGACAGATCATGGAAACACAAATTAAACAGGGACACAGTGAAACTAATAGAAGTTGTAGACTAAATGGATTTAACAGATATCTATAGAATATTTCACACTACAACAAAAGAATATATCTTCTTCTCAGCATCTCAGGGTACCTTCTCCAAAACTGGCCGTATAATTCATCACAAAACAGGCATCAATAGATACAAGAAGATTGAAATAATCCCATGCATCTTATAGATCATCATGGACTCAGGCTGGCCTTCAATAACAACAAAAACAAAAGAAATCCCATATATACATGAAAGCTGAAGAATGTTCTACTCAATTATAACTTGGTCAAGGAAGAACTAAAGAAAGAAATTAAAGACTTTTTAGAATTCAATGAAAATGAAGGCACAACATACCCAAATTTATGGGACACAATGGCAGTGCTAAGAGGAAAACTCATAGCTTTAAGTGCCTATAAACTAGAGAGAGCATACACTAGCAATTTGAAAGCATACCTGAAAGCTCTACAACAAAAAGAAGCAAATATACCCAAGAGGAGTAGAAGGCAGGAAATAATCAAACTCAGGGCTGAAATCAACCAAGTAGAAATAAAAGAACTATAAAAAGAATCAACAAAACCAGGGATTGGTTCTTTCAGAAAATCAACAGGATAGATAACCCTTAGCCAGACTAACCAGAGGGCACATAGACAGTATTCAAATTAATAAAATCAAAAATAAAAAGGGAGATATTGTGTGACTGTAGAGAACATAAGATGGTTGCAGAAAGACCTTGCCAGGATGTACACTCCCTTCCTGGAATGTCCCAGCAATACAAACTTTATGCCCTGACCTCAGGGCAGGACAGGTGCAGATAAGGACCAAAAGTGTTTCAGTTCCCCTTGTGGGGATTCAGACCACACCTTGCCTGGGGCCACCAATGCCAAGAAAGGGCAGTGCAGGGCTCAAATGGGTATAAACCAATTCATGCAGTTACCAAGTCTACTCTCAATAACTGTACAAAAACTGTGTGCTTGGAGTGTTGGGGGTTGCCTGTGCCCTGATTGCAGGATGGCCCCAGCGCACTAGATCAATAAATCTCATGCTTGTTGCATTGATCTCCATCTCTGTGTTTCTGTGTGTGAGATATTCCAGATGTAAGGCTCTTCAGGTCTTACAATACAACAAAGGATACTGAGGAAATTCAAAAAATTATCAGATCCTACTACAAAAGCCTATATTCAACAAAACTGGTAAATCTGGATTAAATGGACAATTTTGTAGACAGACACCAAATGCCAAAGTTAAATTGGCATCAGGTAAACATCTAAACAGTCCTATAACCCCTAAAGTAGTAGAAGCAGTCATTAAAAGTCTCCCTACCAAAAAAAAAAAAAAAAGAAAGAAAAAAGAGCCCAGGACCAAATGGGTTTAGTGCAGAATTCTATCAGACCTTTAAAGAAGACCTAATACCAATACTCTTCAAACTAGTCCACAAAATAGAAACAGAAGGAGCACTATCCAATTCATTCTATGAAACCACAGTTATGCTGCATTTTCTCCCTTGGAGATGGAATGGTTTCTGTCTAGTCAGTAACTTGTCACAATTTCCTTTCATAGAGGACTTAATAAGAGATTTTTTTTCTACTTCTGTCATGTTTAGTGTTCCAAATAGATTTTAAAAACTTGTTGAGTGCATATTAATTTAGATTCAGAAGATATTATGTGTATTTAAGGGGCATTTAACTATTATAAATTATTTTAATGTCTTAAAAATGTCAACACTGGGTTTTATATTTTAATATAAATTTTATTAGTTTAATTAACAAACAGAGGGAGAACCCGTTGAGACCATATCCAGAGGTTATAGCCCCCCATTTTAGAGATGGGGCCACCCATCTCCAATATTTTAACCCAGAATTGTTCCTGTCTAAAGGAAATACAGGGACAAAGAGTGAAGCAAAGACTAAAGGGACGGCCATCCAGAGATTGCCCTACTTGGGTATCCATCCTACATGCAGACACCAAACCCAGACGCTATTGCTGATGCCAAGAAGTGCTTGCTGACAGAAGCCTGATAGAGCTGTCTCCTGAGAGTATCTCTGCCAAATCCTGACCAATACAGATGCAGATGCTTGCAGCTAACTGTGGCCTCCAGCATCCATGGGTTCCTGGGTTCCTGAAAGGAAAGATGGGGCTGAATGGGTAGGACATCGAGAGAAGGATGAGACCAAGACAAAATTTCTTATCAAGGCCCAATGTTTATTAGGAAGTCTGAGTTTATAAAGGGGGTGGGGAGACCCATCCCCCACTAGGCCAGGACCTTGTTGCCTCATCAGCATCTTCTTAGTTTGTCCTGGAGCTCATCAGGAAGACAGGCTCAGCAGCTCAGCAGGTAGTGGCTCCTTTCAGGAAGCTGCAGACTTGGCAGAACAATAGACTTCACCTAAATTGGAAGATTCCACCCTAGATGGATTGACTAGCCTTCTGTGGCATAGATAAGGTCTGAATCAGCCTGCTGGAGGCTAGGGGGAAGGGCTCACTAACCATTGGACTGAGCTCAGGGGCCCCAATAGAGAAGTTAGGGGGAGGACTGAAGGAGCTGTAGGGGCCATATCTGGCATCAGTGGTAGGGGGAGGCCCCTGGTCTGGTGAAGGCTTGATGCCCCAGGGTAAAGGAATGCTAGAGTGGTGAAGCAGGAGTGGGGTAGGTGAGTGGGGGAGCACCCTCATAGAAGCAGGGTTGGGGGGATGGGATAGGGGATTTGCAGATGGGAAACCAGGAAAGGGAATAACATTTGAAATGTAAAGAAATAAAATAAAATAAAATCAGAACTGGGCTGTTCATGTAGACCCAAATATATAACCATAAATTGGTACTTAAGTATTTTATCTTCTTGGACAACATATAATAAAGTAATCCTAAATTTGTATTTACAGGAGGTTTGGACCCCAAATATTTGAGAATTCTTAAATACTTTATTTAAAAAAAAAAAAAACCCTCAAACCTAATCAACCAAATAACAGAATGAGTGAGACAAACAAACAACAAATTGTCGCGAGCACTTATTCCCAGACTGTCAGCTGGTTCTGATAGGAGGTCTCCTGGGATTATGACAGAGGCAAGGGAGTCGGTCTTGGTATTTGAATATGCTTTACTAACAGGTTGATCAATTATCACAGTACACAGCATACACCAAAACAATAATCCGATTCCTATTAAGAAAAACAATCCTATACCCAACATTTAGACAGACATTCTATACGACCTGACCACGGCGCGTCTGCTGGTCCGGGCTCGGACGTCTTGGAGACCTCTGTGGTTTTGGTTTCTCGGTCCACCGGTGTGAACCAATTCTCTGGGCTTACGGATGGTCTGAACTGCTACGCTTCTTGAGCGAGAGTTGTAGTGAGCTGGGTTGGACTCTCGGGAGGTCTGATGGACGTTTGGGATGTCGCAGTGGAGTTCGCACCGATGTGGCTTCAGTAAGCGGTCATTGAGAACTTGAGCTCTCTGGGTTCCTTCGTGGTTTTTACTGTCTGTCTTATCGCTTATCTGTACTACCAGCTGTCAGGGCACTCGGACAGCTGTTCATCACTCTTTGGCTTCGGCAAACTCTTATCACACTTTCTCATACTTGGGTGTCACACTTCTACCTCTAACTTGCTGCCTGACTCTTTTGGAGTCTTATAGTGTTCCTTACACAAATAAAATAAACAAAACCAAAATAAAAATACAAAGAGGCAACGCGAAGTGTCCATATAAACCAAGGACAGGTGTTGATCAGAGAGGATGTCTCAGGAGAACTTAGATAGCAGCGAGTTAGGATGAACCTTTAGAGTCTTAGAATAAGGTCACAGTGGAATCACCAGTTTTGAAACTTCATGCTGAGAATGGCCAGTGGATGCTGAAGGCACCAGTAAGAATTTAGTATTCTCAGCCACACTGTTCTCCCTGGTGGTGATCATGCTTTGCTGTAGAATTGAAGCCTCTGGAGAAGGGTGGGTAGGAAGTTTAGCAATCCTAAATCAATACTGCTGGATGTCTCCAGCTTCCAAGTACCTGTCCTGTTAACAGGATAGGTTCTGAACCCAAACCAACTCATTTATTTGTAAAATTCTTTACTTGGGAAAAATCAGTTTCTCCAGGTGCCTCAAGTTTCTTCCTATGAAGTGAATGCCTCATTAAAAATCCTCTTAGGGCTATTGGTGGAATTTGATGAAATTATAAGACATTGAAGAGAGTCTAGGACATCTGAGATGACCAAAATATGTTGGTGTCTAAGATTGTCTCTTCATAGACAGAGTGGACCTGGGCAGTCCACTGAGAATGACCAAGGGCTGCATTGGGTACTTACCCACATATTCTGTCCCTAGCACTCGTGTTTTCTCTGTAGTCCTATAATTCAGGGTGTCACATCCTCACCATACAATAACAGCAATAAATTGAATCACAGGAGTGAGATGTGGTTCATGCCAATTTTCTGGTAATTGCATACAGTTGTTTTCTGGACTTGATGAAGAAAACTGAACATTGTTTGAAATTATTCTAGACTAGGAAACAACCATTTCTAATGCTATGTCATATTTAATCTAAACTGTGTGGAAATCAGCACATAATTGATACATTGCTTTATATGAGTAATAGGATTAGTAATAATTGTCTTTTAAAAGAACAAAAAGATCCTTAAAGTACTTAAAATTTAAATTATCATATGATCCTCTTATAAGGTCATTGCTTTAAAAGACATGTAAACTTAGATACAAAGAATTTGTTGGTGATAAAATAATAAAAATTAATAACCTATGCAGTTTATAGGATCTTTGTATTAGATCTCATTGAAATATATTTATGTTTTTCAAAATGTAAGTGATACAAGGACATTTGTGTTTCTATTATCTCTGTGCTATTAATAAAGCCCACAATAAGGTCATGACAATGGCCTTGTACTTTGTATAATAACATCGCCTGCAAGATGTGTTCTTTGTTAATTGAGAAAGCTACATATTTTGCTAAAATTCCTAATATTCTCTTTAACATCTTTCTCCACACATGTAACCTTCACTTTCCAGAGCACTACTTAAGGTATCCCATAGTGTTTTAGACATCAATGACTCATAAGAGGCTGTAATGTACATAATGTACTAGACACTGGAGATATAGAAATAGGGCAAATGTGGCCTTCAAGGGACTCAGAGTCAGGGTAGGTAGGGATTGATTTATTTGTGTGTGAAAAAGGTGAACTGTGGAAAGCTTCAACAGAGGCATTCCAGAGAGTGGCAATCTGAGAAAGGCATTTGACCAAGTCCTAGATGTAAATAGGTGTCCTGATGTCTTCCAGAAAGACAAAAGCCGGTTCACTGTCTTAGAGGAGCCTGCAGAAGGGCCTAATGCTACATTATGGATGTTTGAGAGGTAGTAGATATCAATTAACACAAAAGGAACTGGAAGCCAGGCATGATGACACCTATCACTCAGGAGACTTAGGACTAGCTCAGTATCAGCCTTGACAGAGTGAGATTGCTTCATGCAGAAATAAAGCACCAAACAAAAGTCAAAGAAAGATATAAGAAAAAAGCTTCAGTGCACAAGCATGGGAATTTATAAGTAACAACAATAATAATACCACCTGGGAGTAAAAAACAGGGAAGTTTCATTTATGCTGACCTTTCTCAAGGATCAGAGAAACTACGGTTAATCGGTACAGCGTCTGGAAGACCCACAGAGAGCTTCTACGAAGAAGATGAATCTGGTTGACTTTAGGACTTTCTTCCCCTCGCTACTGTCAGTTTTCCATCTTTCCCTATTATAAAATTCACCCTCACCGTCAACCAAGCCCAAGCAAGTAATTCCTGAGCAGTGATAGGGTTGTTCTCAGCCTGTCTCAGTCCAGCCCCACTGTCATCAGAAGAAGGTCGCAGTCTGCAGTTTCTGAAGCCCACTGGGTTTCCTCACATTCACTGCATACAAGGTCCCACCGTTGCAGCCTGTGGCTCAGCTGGATCAAAGCAGGCTCTCTTGGAGATTCTTCGATGTGCTATGGAGACTTAGAGAAGGCAGCTGTGAGTTTTTTCACTCGGTGAAACTAACAATTGTACATGGTAAGAGCTTAATTTCCATGCATTCTTTCTTGAACATTCAGTGGGAAGTTACCAAGTTAGTGAAAATATGTCCAGACACAGATGTTTCTATATTCAACAAAGAGTTTGATTTTGTGTGCTGCAAAATCAAGTGCGTATAACCTCTGTGACAACATGCACAGACGAGCCGAAGACAAAATGTGGTGATCTCAGGAAGAGATCACTGGCTGGAGGAAGTTGGTGCACCAAAGTAACACCATACTGAGAATGAACCTTCAATTGGTAAGAATGCTGTGAAGGAAATGGCTAGTGTCAGGTTTTTCTCTTTGAGATACCTGAAAGACTCACTCTAGTTAAATTACCTTGCATGCATGCTAATAGGCAAACCATACTATTTCTAAGGAAAAAGGTAATAGAAGCCAGGAAGGTGGTACAGGCCTATCCTTTGAGCTATTTGGTAACTGAGGCTCGAGAACTACAAGATACTCCCCTATACTTCACAGTGATTTGAAGTTCAGACTGTGCAACTCAGTGATCAATTTTGAGATGCTGTCTCAAAATTCTAGGTTGAAAAA
>JADRCD010191053.1:0-12422 GCA_019843815.1 Montemys delectorum | reverse complement strand
GTAGATGGACCGACTGAGATGTACAGGTTTGGGGCAGGTGAATGAGTGGTGGTATGGTTTCATGGAGTTAATAAGTGTGCTTCCTAGTTCTGGACCAGGGATTATTTGCAGGATTGCTCTACTCATTTAACTGTAGGTAGACTCTTTAGAGAAAGTCAATTTATTCATTGTCATAACATGTCTCCTACACTGAAATATTAGGTAATTATGCTTTCTGAGAGAACTGCCTCCTCTGCTTTGTGTTTATGCCTCAGGAAGAGAAGTTGATATCGTCTTGCAATATTATAAACAACTGTACACACAGAGGCCCTGGGCTTCCCATCTCTACAGGGCATGGTTGAATAGTGCAGCACAGGGCATTGCTCCCTTCAGGGTCCTGGTGGAGAGTTTGGAATACTAATAGGAATAACTAATAGGAGAGATTTTAATAACTAATTAGGGCCAGTTTGCGGAGACTTGGCATCTCCTGGAGCTTCTTCAGGCTTCAGCCTTTCGAATACCTGCTGATTTTTGCTTGGTAAACACAGTGATTAGCCCCCTAGTTGCTCTTGGGTAGAGCTTTATTTAATGTTCTCATAATGTTCACCATACAATATCCAGCTGACTCTTTCTCCTCCAAACACAGAGATAGCAGCAAATGAAGACACAGCTGCACTCTGATCCTCATAGGGCTACATCCCTGCTCTTGCCTCCTGGACACTTCCTAACTTTCAAGTTTCCCAAGGAGCCAAATGCCACACCACGTTCCTTACAGCCCACCTGCAGTCATCTTACAAACATCATTTCACAGAGGAATGGGTGACAATCATTAGTACTTTTTTATTATGAAATATAACACAGCATGCATATACACACACACACACACACACACACACACACACACACACACCCCAAAGGGAATACGTTTTTGACACTGACTCCTTAACCACAAGTCAGGTCAGGAATAGAGTTCTATCCAATTCTGATACCCCTGCATGATCCATATGCCAAAAAGGACCCAGTTATTTTCCATAAAAGTTACTCATAACTCTATTTTATATAGTAGTCATTTCCACAGCATTGTATCATCCTAGAGTAAAGGCTTGTGTTCTATAATTGAAGCTGTCATTTTAAAAGTAGGTTATGTTTTTAAAAATCTCTTTCACCTACAGACACCCAACCCTCCTTTTGTTTTCTTACATTGGTTGAAGAAATGGAGCCATTTTGTTGTCAGAGCATTCCACAATCCAGATATTGGTGATTGCTCACTAAAGCACAATTCAATATCTTCATCTGTTTTCAGTATCTTTTTGTATTCTTTATATCTAAGTCCATAGTTTAGTTTGTTTGTTGTCTTTTATTAACAATTTAGTACTCAGGAAAGTACTTTGCAGTTTGTTAGATTCTTTCTACATGTAAGAGTATTAATGTGTTAATTTAGGAATTGCCAAGAACCTGCCTGCTATGATTTAAATGTTTGGTGATCCCAAAACTCATTTTCAATTATAATTATCATTGTAGTAATGAACATTATTAGATGACTAGGTTACAAAATCTATAAACCTTAGGGATGGAGTTTCTACTATTCTAAAAACCTGAATGAAGCCTCACTTTTCTCTCTTGCTTTTATACTTTTTGTTATGAAATGATAGAGTTAAGAAGGCCCTGATGTGAGTGAGTCCTTAGGCCTTGGGTTTCACAGCCTCCAGAACCATGAGCCAATAAAATTCTGTTTCTTTATAAGTATCCTTGTCATTGCTATAATAGTAGAAACAAGATAAGGCACTAAATTTTCAGCATTGAATGTTAGATCCAGTGGCCAAGGCAATCTTATAATCCTATGAAGAAAACATTAAGCATAGTCATATTAAAACTAGTTCAGGCAAGATTCCTGCTATACTGCATTTCAAATAGGAGAATGAGCTTAGGGGAAACTCCTTAGACTAAAAGTCATAGAAAGCTTTGCCAAGGTCATTATCTTTTTCTGAGAATTCAGTAAGTATAAAGGAGACAGCCATGAAAAGATGAAGTTATGGAGTTTTAGATGCAAAAGGAGAATTGTCTTAAAGCTCACAATTAGTGTGAGTTTTATAGGACTGAGGCACAGAATGAGGCAGTGTGGTAAGGATTATGGGGGGGGGGGCCCACCGGTAGTCAGAGCCATTGCAGCTTATGCTTGCTTTTCATTACTGTAGAAAATATATAAAGTAACCAATTTAAGAAAGAGAAAAAGTTCACCCTGACACATTTTTGTAGGTGTTCCCACTCATAATTAGTTGACCTCTCTGCTTTGGAGTCTGTAAGAAAGCAGTGCAGTGTGGTGGGGAGTGTATGGTAGAAAAAAAACCACTCATCTCTCTGTACATGAAAAGTAAAGTAAGAGGGAAGGACCTGGATATTTGTGATAGTTAATTTGAATTATCAACTTGATTGATTTAAGAAAAACCTGGGAAGGGGGCTGGCGATATGGGTTAGTATTTAAGAGAACTTGCTGCTCTTGTAGAGGACCAGAGTTTTGTTCTCAGTATCTATACCAAGGAATTCACATTGACCTGTAATTATAGTTTTAGGTGGTCCAACTCCCTCTTCTTACATCTGCAGGCATGGGCACATACATGTATATGCACATATTTAGGCACACACATGCACATGCACACACATACACACACACACTTACAAATAAAATAAATAGATAAATATGAAAGATAATAAAGTAAAATGTAGGGTATTGATGGTCCTACTTCTGTGTACATCCATAAGGACAGTCTACAGGACTTAGGGGGAAGTCCCATACTGAATTCCTGTGGCACCAGTGCTCCTTGAAGGACCAGATCTCATAAAAAGTAAACCAAAATAAATCCTCCTTCCCTTAAGTTGTTTCTTATCAGGTATTTGATCACAGTGAAGGGAAATGCAAACAGTGTAGAATTCTACCATTCCTACCATCAATGACCTAAAACATTATACTAGGACCTGTATTTTAGAGGCTCTGATACTACCAATCTGAAGATCAGCCTTTAGCACAAGGTCCTTTGGAACATTCTATATCCAAACTATATAGAAAGAGAAACTTGGATTAGATAGCAGAGGAATTTATATTCCAGGTGGAGTTGGATGTTTGAAAGAAAATTTAATAAATAATTAAACATTAAGGAAATTGTTGCTGGAGTCCAGGTAAGATGTGGCAAAGGAAGAGAAAAGAAACAGAAGAGGAGAGGAAAAGAGAGAAAACATAGTATGTGTAAAGAATAGTTCAGGTTATGAATAAGGACAAAGATAAGATATATTTTAGTGATCTAGATTAGAGGTATAATAGTAACAAAGAGGAAAGGGGGAACTATTAGCAGAGTGCTCTGGAAGTAGGACCAAGGCAGTCTTCAATTAATGCTTACTTGCAATGATGTCACCAAGGACAAAGCGTTGTAGGTTACGTTGGAAAGATAGTGGGAAATCTCACTGGACTAAGAAAGATACAATAGGATAAAAATACCTGTTTTTGAGTAGGTAGGTATAATGTTTCAGGAATAAATTAGAGTTTTGTTTCAAATAGATTACTTTTTAGGTGCTCTTTCATTATTTAAAAAGATCTACCAGGGATACCTTAGATAGACAGATTGTAGTGTTTCCTGGAAGAGGCCCAGACTGAGATGTATTATGCCCTTGACACACAGCTGTTACATAGCATCAAGTAAATTTTAGAGATTACCCGGGGAAAGAACATTAGAGAAGAAGCTTATTGATTGAATTGGGAGATGAGAAGAAAGGGGAAAGAAGGAAGACAGAAGGAGAAGTCAGGGAATTAGGAGCAGAGATGATCAGCATAATGTCCCAAAGCCAGAGGAATGCTGGATTTTGATAAACTTGGATTGGTCAACATGGATGTGTCAGAGAGTTTGAGTTAGTCTCTCTCTCTCTCTCTCTCTCTCTCTCTCTCTCTCTCTCTCTCTCTCTCTCAGGCTAAATCATATCTTTGACCTCTAATCACAATAATAAGTAAAAGCAGAAACATTTGGTGAGGGACTCTAGTAGGTTATACCAGGTGGTATCCTAAAGAATAAATTTCTGGAATACATAGATAATTGGGTATTTAAGGTGAAGAGACTCTTTAAGATTTATAAAACTCAGGACTTATAAGTTGGTGACAAAATCTTTGTATATAATGAGGAGATTAGTTACTTTTCTATAGCTGTGATAGGACAACATGACCAAGGAAAGTGATAGAAGGAAGAATTTATTTGGCCTTATGGTTCCAGACTGGTAGTGTCTATGATAGAGAAGCAGAGGCAGCAGGTAGCATACATGGCAGCTTGAGCAGCTGAGGCCTCACATCTTCGAATGCAAGCCCAAAGCCTGGGGAGAAAAACAAAAGTAGGGAAGCTTTAACCTCTCGAATCCAGCCTCAAGTGACACACTTTTTCCAACAAGGCCACACCCTTCAAATCTCCCCCAAACAGTGCCAACAACTGGAGATTAAATATTCAAATGCATGATTCTTCCAGGCACAACTTATTCAAAACCTCATAATGAGCAATGGTGGGTCTTGGTTTAATTTTCCAAAACTATGAAAGCAAACAAAGAATTCATGATATAGCAAGTAACATATATCTGAGGCCCAGCTTGGTGACTCTCTATGGTAGGCAGAATAATCTCACTGCCACCATAAATTGTCCACATCTCAACTTGCTGAAACTAATGAATGCGACATGTTACACAAATGTGAATTAGATTGAGTTGGGTTTCTGGTCACAAATCCTTAAAAATATTGCTCCATTTGATTCAATGTGATCCATGTGATCAATATAATCACAAAGATACTTTACGGTGTGACAGGTAGAAGGAAGTCATGGGATGTTTAAGCTTCTCTTAGGGTTTAAAAAAATCCCTAAGAGAAAAGAAAGAGAACAAAAGTCAAGAAATGAGGGCCATTTCTTGAGTCAGTGTAGCCAAGGAAACATTCTTGCCATCAGGTCACATCATGGGTCTTCCAGGCCCATCAATCCACATGATAAAATGGCACAGAAATGGCTCCTTTACTGTAATGTAAGGACATATTATTTTCTAGTATAATTTTATCATCTTTCTCAAAATAAAACATACTGGCTTTGCATAAGAAGTAATCAGACTTCCCCCTATTTTTATTGGACCTCACTGCTGATCCCCAAGTTGAGGCAGCCACAGTGACACTTTCATTTTAGTCCGTGAGATCCTAACTACATGTCTGACCTCCAGGGCTGCAAGACACTAAATTTGTATTGCTGGCCAGACACTAAAAATGTGATTATTGTTCTAACAGCAACCAAAATTAATATGCCGCCTTATCCCATACCTTCTCTTTCAGGCTTATGGGAAGGAACCAAATGCAGATTTGCATTACAAGGCTACCTTCCCTGGCTGGAGAAAACTGGAGCCAACTAACATCCTCTAGAATAGAGCTAGGAGCTCTGCAAGCCTCTGGTGGTGAAGTGAGGCTTCATATTCAGAGGAGAAATTGGGAACTTTAACAAAGCTATGGAGACAACAGTAAGTCACATAGGTCCATTAATTCTTGCTTAATTAAATTTTTACAAAATATATTCATATTCATGATTCAAAAATTGAAAAATACAATATGAAAGGTGAGAATGTTTTCATTCTTATCTCCATTGGACCTACTTCTTAATTTCTTGGCTCAGATACCAGTTTTAAATGAAAGCCAGTACTTGGTGGGGATTACTTTGAGTAGCTGGGCCTAGGCAGTTTCTCTAATGAGGCAGGAGCTGTGCAGGGGCCTGAATGAGAGAAGCTACTGATGAAAGATGTGTATGGAGGTTCCCAGGAGAAAAGCAATATCAGTGGCAGAAACATCATGTGGTGACTCAAAATGAGATACCCAAAAATCACAAAGCACTTCAAAGTTTCTGTTTTGTAAGAGGTCAAAACTGGAGAAGGAATGTAGACCTCCATGATTAAAAGAGATGGCATTAGCTGTGCAGAATAGGTTATGGTCATTGAAAGAGAAAGAAAAGCCCAACTGATTCTTTATTAATCATTTGTTAGTCGGAAGGTGCAGTCTCCTTCTGGGGCAAAGATAAACTCTGCTGGAGAGATTTGAAGGGGGCCTGAACACCAACATCCCCAATGCTTGCCATCTCCCAGACTAAAACCCATCTAGGCTACAAAGGTAGAACAGATGGTAACAACGGCATCTGGAGGCATAGACGTGGATGCTATAAGATCCAGCAGAAGAGTAGACTCTGCTTCTTCAGCTGTTGCTGGAGCGTTGTTCCTAACAGTCTTTCAAGATTTTCACTTTGCAGTATCAAACAATTCACCAATGAGGATAGGGGGGAAAATCTGCCTATATTCTGTGCAAAGCACAGAATGTCTCAGTATGTGTCAGTATGTCTCACTCTTGGAAAGATAATGGGATTGTATAAACAAAACAAAACAAAAAACAAACAAAAACTAAAATACCCAAAAAACAAAACAACAACAAAAACTTTACTGTACCAGTCCAGAAAGGAGTCATTTTTGGTTCGTTTTATCATGTGGATTGATGGGCATGGAGGAACCCATGTGGAAAAGAAGCAGTATGAGTTCCATGATAATTTTCCTTTCTGAAAACACGGTACTCCCCATAGTAGACAAAAATGGGTTAGAAGTCTCACAAGCAACCAAGTGAGAAAGATAGTTCACACTCAACAGGCTGTAAGGGTGGAAAACCATTAGTGGTGCAGAAATGCAAACTATGTAAATATTGCTTTTGGAAAGAAAACAACAGCATTATCCATGCCCTGACAGGGATACTGTCAAAAACCCCAGGAAGGCAAAGAAGTAACACATGCTTTGGAAAGTGAGTTCACAAGTGGAAATAGGGGAATCAGGAAGTGGTTGGGAATACACGCCAGGACTATGAACTTGGAATACTTGTTTCTAAATATTGCAGCCAGTCAGGAAACATGACCCCAGTGCTGTCATTATGTCATGAGTGTCAGACAGACAAGACAAAGGATTTCTATCCTTTCTTCAATGCACATAAAAGTCAGACCATTTAGCCAATCAAGAAAGTCTGTGTGGCTCCTAAGGGACTGCTATGTACAGCCAAGATGCAGCCTCATTGTCCTCTTACAAAAGTACCTGCACAAACAGAGGCCTGTATTGTTCCAGTTGTTTCTTACGTTAGGAAGTTGGAGAATTGTTAATCTCATGCAGGACGCTTTTCACAGCCCATCAGGTTGTCCTAGAACATCATGACTGGGCTTAGAAAGGCTTGGACTTCAGAAAGAAGAATTCCTGCAAAGAGAATCTGTCCACCTGAATGCTCTGCACAGTTCATGCCAACAGTGTTGATAAAATAAGCAAGAATGAGCCTATGAATGAAAGCCTCAGCTGTGAGTTTATGAGATTAGAAGTTTTCAGTCATACAACCCTTCTTCCACAAACTCGTTTCCAGGGCATAATGTTTTAAAATCAGACCAGGTCTCTGAAATTTGTTTTGTGTTGATAGTCCTAACAGATGAATTGTTTTTTGTTATGGAAATAAAAATTCTTAAAGAGAGGGATGCATGTAGCATAGCCTTCCTGGAAATGGACCTCACACCCCTCTCCTTAGGATGGTACTCAAGAAGATAGTCTACACAAGGAGAACAGTGGCCTCTTCACATTTGCAGCATTTATCTCTACACACTATATAAGGAAACCCACGAACATGAGGAGCCTGGGGATCCACCTTTAAACACGTTTGATTGTTTTGTTTTAGTGGAGGAATTATTGCTATTTTGCCTAAGGGATAAATCAAAGGGGGAATAAAAGAGAAATTCTGAAATAGACTTCTTCAGCAGCTCTGCCTTGAGAATGGAGGCCAAGGAAGTTGCATACCTATCAGACTTAGTTCATTCTGGGGTACTCTAACAAGATATTCAAGGATTGGAACTTCATAGCTAAAGATGTTATTTGTTCTTGAGTCTGGTAGCTACATATTCATACAGCATGGTGCCAACATCCGGGCAAAGTTCATAATATAATCAAGGAATTATTATTTTTAGTGTCACAACATGGTGGGGAGAAGAAAAGAGAAACAAGAAGAGCCTAGTCAATTATATTATGATAACCAGAAATGATTTACTCTGTAAGATGAACGCATTCTGTAGGACCATCCATGAGGCTGGGTGTCTTAAGACTAAATTAGGCTAGACTCAAATATACTAGGTTGTCAAGGATAACCTCTGTCCTAGTTTGTTTTCTGATACTGGAATAAAACACTGACAATCGGCAACTTGGGGGAGGAATGAGATTACTTGGCTTATATATCCAAATCACAGGCAGCCATTAAGAGTAGCCAGGGAGTGTGCTCAAGGGAGGAAATGAAGAAGAGAGAGTGGAGGAATACTGCTGCCTTGGCTTCTTCCAGGCTACCTTTCTGATCCCATCCATGGCAATCAGCCTAGGAATGGTACCACCCACAATGAGCTAGGCCTTCCAACATCAATTACAATTAATAAAATATTCCACAGACATGCCATAGGCCAATCTGATAGAGACAAGCGTTAGTCTGAGGTTCTTTCTTCTCAGGTGACTCTTGGTTTGTGTCAAGATGATCATGGATAGTAATTACGACAGTTTTGCACCCATAATCTCCTACCTCCACATTCCAAATGCATGCCTGTGTTACCATGCCCCATTGGCCTAACCATAGCCTTCTACTTTCTTCCTCTTTAATGTACCCTCATTTCCATACTACAGTGTTAGTGTCCAAACTTCCAGCAGTTCAGTCTTTGGATGTCTAACTGAATATAAGCTGCACCAGCATTAAGAAAGGCAATTTCACACTTAGGAAGAGGTTATGAGCATAGACTCTGAAGTTGGCATTTATTAGCAAGTTACAGTATCCCTCTGGGTTTCTCTTCACTCATTTGTACATAGAGAAAGATGAAGTACTTTTGTGAGGATAAAAAGCATATAAAATATTTACCACACAAGTGGACATTAGCAAGCTAAATATTCAAGTGCTGGACTTGTTATGGGAGAGTCCCTAAAGGAATTTGTTATTAATTTAGAGCAACGGAATTGCCTTTCTTCAGTCAGCATGCTAGTCCATGTCTGCAACCCTAATTCTACTTTCTGTACATTTCTCTATCCTTCATGTGGTGTATCTAATTTAAAATATATGTTGCTATACCATGAAAGTTAGGATTTATAAGATCCTGCAGTAAGAGATTTCTCACTTAACATGCAGTAAAATTTGATTATATACTTAGCACTGTGAAGATCAATTTGTTAATTATGTTGTTTGTCAATTTATGTTATTATAAATGACAAACTTTTTACATTTTACATTATTACAAATTATAAAAACTACAGATTATCAATAATTTTTTCATTCTGTATAATGTTCCTAGCTGTCTTTAAGTTTTAAGAAGTCAATTAAAAAAATTTATCACTTGTGTTTTTGGGTTCTACTGAGGAAAGTTCTGCTTGGTCCAGAGTCATGAAGATTTGTTTGTATTGTCTCTTGGGAATTGTTGTTTTAAATCTTATACTTGGGTCTTTGTTGGTCCATCATTTAGTGAAAGCTTGTGGATGTTAGAAGTTACCAGCCCAGGTTCATTCCCTGTATGGTGATAACTAGTAGCCCCATTGTCATTTGTTGAAATGACTGTTCAATCTATTTATTAAAAATCCTGTTGAATTTCACTGGCATCATTACTGAATATTATTTCATGAAAAAATACAAGATTTTATTTTTATTTGTTTGTATACCTATTCTTATACCACACTCTAATTATTGTGGTTTTGAAGTTAGCTTTTTTTAAACAGAAAAAGTATGACTCCTCCAAACTTTTTAAAAATATTGTTTTCAATTTTTATTTCAAATGTCTTGAGAGGATTACTGTTGCCTGACCAAATTCTTCTTAATTTCCTTGAGTGCATCTTGGCATGCAGATGCAGATGTTCCAATGCCTTCCTTTATTGTATTCCTAATGTGTCTAATTTCTACTTTATGAATCCAGTTATTGGCTTCTCATGTTATTTTACACAGTTGTTGTGCATTTTCTCAGCAGATGTCTTTGACAGATAATGTAGCCTGTCTCATGGTACTGCAGCACCTTGCATAGATGGATATTCTGCTGAAAGTCTTGGATTTTACAAAGCAGAGCTACTGCCTGTGTCATCCCTATTCTGAGCCTGTAAGAGCATTCACTTTTTCTGAGCTGTAATTTCCTTTTCTTTAAGCTCTCCTTCAGAGAATTCCACCCTTCTCTTTTAAATATTCATCCTTAAATAGATGTGTGTTGTATAGATGCATCATATGAGTCTCTGTTTTGTACAGCTTGCCCCTCATGTGATTCTAACTGAAAAATAGAGAGATTTGCTTTGTTGGACCATGGCTTTTACCTATTGGTTCCAATATTTCTCACCCTATGGTATTTCCAAATGCATATGATGTTTCTGTTATTTTACCATGCTCTGGTGTCTCTATTTGGTATATAGTCCCATCCCCAACTTAACTTCAGAAACCTCTACACTAACTTCTTATATATTCTACAGGTATGTCTCAATTTAAAGTTATGCTGGGAGGGAAAAAAGTTCACTAGAATTTGGCAATTCATATGTACAGATTTACAGGACCCAGAAAAGGACATCAAATCCAGTCATATGGCCTTTTTGAGCTCTGAAACAGGTATAGGGAATCAAAGGATTCCCAGACAACAGATCAGTTGCTAGTTTTAAAGTGCAGAGTGGTGGGTCTTGAGGGAGATAGACAGACAGACAGACAGACAGACAGACAGACACACACACACATACACACACACACACACACACACACACACACACAGAGAGAGAGAGAGAGAGAGAGAGAGAGAGAGAGAGAGAGAGAGAGAGAGAGAGAGAGGAGAATGTCCTAGAAAATCTGTCTAAATTAGGACATGAAAAAAATAAAGATACAATCCGTGGAATAAGGCACGAGGCATGGCTGGCTGAGTCAAGCAGATTGCTAATTGTCAGATGAGCTCTGATTCTAGGGCCTACACAATGACATTTGCTTTCCTGAGACCTGATAAAGCACTTCTCTTTGGGCTTTAGTGTCCTGGGCACATAGTACCAGACAGAGGAACTCAGATGTGCTTTCCCCTGGTATATTAGTGTCATTTGGTGACAATGAAGAAGCTCCAGGACTTTCTACTCTTGATCGCTACCATTTCAAAATCTTTTTGGGGCTTGGAGTAATAAGAGCCACTCAAAGCTTGACTCTTTGTGGTTTCTTCTTAGTTCCAACATAGCCACTGTGATACTACCTGTTTTATGTTCATCTAGTTCCATATAGCCTTCCATTAATCTGTCTTTACTATAAGGATGTGGCTTTCAGAAAGGGTGGAAGAGAAAAGCTGTCTGTTAACAGAAACCATGCAGAGTCTCCTCTGTTCTGTCACTTGGCAGTTTCAAATGCTTCACTGAGTCTGTCCCAATGGAGAGAATCAAACCTGCCCAGTAAATTCTGGTGCTAAGTTTGGGATGGTCTAGATTTTTTGATATTGATTTGCTTAATATGTTGAAACAGGGTTAATCTGTAAGTTCCTTTGGTGTGGTTCAGGCAAAACATATTTTAAATTTAGATCACAATTACACATCAGGCAAGACAGACAGTCTGACTGAGTGACAGATCCGATTCTCAAGGTTAGGAACAGACAGACTCCCACAGCTAAGATGGTCTCATAAGATCTCACTATAGGAACAGATGATGAAATTAAATGCATTTTATGGAGTCAACTATTATATATGATATTTGCTACTTTGCCTATAATAGAAAGTAAGATGGTGCAATAAATATAGGCTTCATTGAGTTACCTTAAGCAGAAGAATACATAAAGCTTTAAAGAAAATAAATACTTCACTTTTTTCTGAGAAAGGAGAACATAAGAACCCCAGGTCAATTTTTTGAGGCTCACCATCAATAACTGAAAACTAAGTGGAATTTTTCTTACTTATGAGGTTCAGTTTTTGTACTAAATAAAAACATTGGAATTTTCTAACTCTTTAGTTGGTTGGAGGATTTAGAAAAATTAATCTGTTTAACTAAAATCAATCTTCACAACATAAGAACATGAGCTTTCCCCACAGTCCTCTAGCATGAAAGAGTTGGGTTTGGTAAATCAGTTGTATCATTCAGGTGAATTCTCAGGTTAGTTGACCATTAGATACCAGAGCATTTAAATATATATGTATATATATGTACACATACACACACATACACACATGTACACACACATATATATATGTATATATGTTTATATATACATATATGTATATTTTTCATATATATATATGAAAAAATATCTCACATGGTCTCTTGTATATCCAGAATTATTTCATCTTTGTTTTCTATGAAGGCTTCCCTGTAAATATAGTTACATGGCTTATATTTTGAGAGCATGTAAAAAGACTTTCAAGATTAAAAATCTCAA
>JADRCD010191052.1:0-14569 GCA_019843815.1 Montemys delectorum | reverse complement strand
TCCCCTTGTGTCTACTCCTGAACCCAGGGCTGGCTGCAAAAGCAGCCTCAGTTTCCAGTCTCTGTTTCTGGACTCTTGTCTCTTGTTCAAACAGAATCCTCCCTTCTTCAAGAGACTCTTCCCTATTCCTTTCTAATAGTATGCCCTTTTCTCTAGTAGAGCTCCCACATAGGTTGTCCATTTTCAAGTAGTCAGCTGGGAAACATGTACACTATAAGTGATGCTGAATGGACTCAGGTTTTTTTTTTTTTGGTTGTATGTGTGTAGATATAGATATATATGTATATATTCATACAACAATAATAATTACAGAATATACATTTCTGAGGGAGGAACCATGGGAGGGGTTGTTTCAGGGAGGGAAGGATAGGAATGATATATAGTGCTTAACTATGAAGTGCCCCAAAAAGGTTAAGAAAAAAATTGTACAATAAAAACTTAGAGGGTGATTTTGAACTTCAGTCTGATTTTGAGGTAAAAGATGTTTGGTACTATGCTCCTTTGACTGTCTAATATAACGGACTGTTTCAGTAGGTAATATAGGCATTGAGTTATATTGACTCTGTGATGCTAGATTGCATATTCCCTCTGTACGGCAGCGTAACCCCCATTATATTCCCTATCCCAGAATAGAACATGGCTAGCAGTAAGTATTGAATAAAGATGATACAAGAAAAAAAATGTACATTGCTCTATACAATGAAGAGAAAGAATGTGAGAGTGAAGAATCTATTAAGACTTTATCCTGAGATAGTTAACAGAAACAAGTAATTATCAGGTGGTGGGATCAGATTATTAATTTGGAAAGTACCTCCTAGCTTCTATAAGGAAAATGATTGAAGGGGCATAGGGCATCATTTGGGAGATAACTGCTGATTCCTGGCTTCAAATGATGGCGAGCTGATATAAAGGGAATAGGATTAGGGGGAAAATTAAAAGAATTTAGGTCCTGATTAATTTCAGGAGCAAGAAAGAAAAAATTGCTAGTGGCAAGTCTTAGATTTGGGGTTTGAGACAAAAAGACAATCAGCAATGTCAAGGAATGAGCCCCTGAACTCTGGTCCAGGATTAGCTTGAAGATGACCTCAGGTGAATTTCTTCTTAGGCAACTTAAAGCCTATGCTTATCATATTTATTTCACCATGATTTGTCACCATCCCTGCTCTTTCTCTATAGCATCTTCATCTTCAGAGTCATAGTCATGGGGTCTTTACCTGAGGCTTCCCTCTAGTTGGCAACATTGCTGTATATCTATAATCGAGATTGGGTGTTTCTGTATAACCCAGGCTTGTCTGGAGCTTGTGATCCTCTCACTTTGTCCCTGTAAGTGATAAAGTTACAGACATAAGCCTCTGTGCCTAACTCAACGAGGTCTTTTCCCTAACAGTGCCTCTTGGGTCATCTTCCAATTACTGAGAATTAATTCTATTGAAGAGCTCCATATTTATGGCTGAACTCTGCCCAGCTAGCAGATTCCTTACTCTCCTCTTTGCCTATGATTTGCATGCAATGTTTATGGCATTCATGGTGGCAGTAACTTTCTTTAAGCATGTCTACTACCTCCTCTCTCAGGCTGTCTTAGTGAGGGTTTTACTGCTGTGAACAGACACCCTGACCAAGGCAACTCTTAGAAAGGACAACATTTAATTGGGGCTAGCTTACAGGTTCAGAGTCTCAGTCCATTATCATCCTGGCAGGAAGCACAGCGTTGTCCAAACAGACATGGCACTGGAGGGAGCTGAAAGTTCTACATCTTCATCCAAAGGAAGCAGACTGTCCTCAGGCAGGTAGGAGGAGGACCTCAAAGCCCACTCCCACCATGATACACTTTCTCCAACAAGGCCACACCTCCTAATAGTACCACTCCCTGGGCCAGGAATATTCAAACCACCACACAGGCCAAACATACTTGTGCCCTCTTCAGTCAAATGAGGAACTCATCATTTTGTCCTTGTGCCTTCCACCTAAGGAAGCATTGCTGATGTTCTTTCTGCTTTGTACAACTTCATCCTCCTCTTTAGTTCAGATGCCAGTTGATATTTCCACAGCTTTCCACAGAAATCTAGATGTCTCTCTAGCCCAGATATCCTCTGGGACACAATACTGATTGATTTGATTTCTCATCTTCTCTGTGTCTAATCTCCACATCGGCATAGTAGGCTCTTTACAGCTGGCACAGAAGGATGCTTTCCAAGCTTGTCATACACATGCTGAGTGAGGAAACCAGATTGGAATCAGCTCTCAGTTCATGGTGACATTTCTTCTGGATGTAGTAGGACACTGGCTGTACCAGTCTAGGCATTTGCCTATTGCATCTGGGACATCCTCCTTGGCTACAGCAGCCACTATATCAGGTTCAAAGGTACCAATCCTGCTTCCAGCCCTTACACTCATCCTTGTTCACCATCATATTGATCGAGCAGAGAGAGTCTTCTACATTAGGCAGGCATGCTACGAGCTCCTCGAGGCACTCAGAGGAAGCTCTTATTTCTAGCCTGACCCCTTTTATCCTTTTGTTTCATTCCCTTTTGCCACACAGTTTGTCCTTCTTGTAGATTAGCACACTTCTTTACAGAGCTGCACTTTCATACCAAGGTTTATTTCAAGTTCTGTGTATTTCTGGCAACAATATCCTTCTTTGTTATTCTTTGTACCTCACCAAGGAATAGTTATCTGCCCTACATTAGTACAATTCCCAGAGTGAACACACATGCTAGGGAAGAGCTGGAGCATCAGAGAATGACCTCCAGCACAACAAAAGTAGTTCACCTGAAGGGAACTTCTATCCTTACAGTCTTTAACAAAGGAGGAGGGTTTTTATTTTTTCACATTTAGGTGATTGTGCCCTGAATTACTTTTTGCTTCCCTCACAGCCCCAAATTTTCTCTCCTAAAGAAGGATGCTTTATATAGATAGCACCACCAGGACATCTTTGCCTAGAACTCTTGGCTCTTGCTTCTAGTGGGGCACATCCAAGAGACAAGGATGGGAAGAGGGAGGGGCCCAGGGCTTATGCCCCCACTGCCTTCCAGTTGTTGTGGCCAAGAGTCAACCATGAACAGGAAAAGGCACCTCCCCTACCATTCCAGTTCTCTAAGCTCTGTGTGGCCAGCCTTCCCAAGGTCAGTGACGACAACAGGCCCTATTTTTGCTATTGTGGAACACTTAGGCATCCCTTGATGTTCTTTTTGACCTGTTCATTGAACTCCCTTTGTTAAGTACTTTGTCATGTCCTTGGTCTGTTACATGGGTCCTAATTAATATAATGTCTACTCAGAGAAATCTCAAACTTAACAGCTTACCTCTTCAATGACAGAAGTGGGATCCCATGGCTTTCCTTCCCATGGTACTGCACAGGATGACTGGTTACCACGAAATCACCTATAACCCTAGACTACAGAAGATAAAAAGGAGCCCAACTCAATGCTTGTGTGTGAACGCAGGGTTACTTTTGAGAATCCATGCTTGCAGATATGAACCCTGTTACTGCAGGTGTTCTGATTTTATTTCTTTTTTAATGTCTTGAATCTTTGCCTTGCAGGCCCCCAATTAACTTTGTAGGTTTCCAGAGAGTAGAAGTACACTTGATAGACTATGCCTGTCTAAATCACAGGAACATAACTCTGACCTTACCCCTCTAAGTTACTGACTGATATCCTTCCTTGTATGTCAGCCTCCTTGTATGTCCTTCCTTCCACTTGAATACTCCCTTCCGCTCAGCCAGGACAGTCCATGCTTTGAACCCAACAAGCTATTAGTCATTAAATACTACCAGAGAGAAACTTTAACCAGGTGCCTGACTGGAGTTCACTGTTCATTAGAGGCCTTCAGTGATCTGGTTTTAATACTTTGGTCTTCATAGATCATGGTCCTGGAAGAAGTTGCTAGCTTATTTCCAAGTTATTTTACCTGGCTATTTCCTCTGCCAGTCTTAAAATGTACATGCCTTCCTTTCTCGTGATTCCTCCCAAAGCAAACAGCCATTCGTTCTTTTAAAGTGCACTCTAGCAGCCTCTCAGGGAAAGATGCTTTTCATTCAGATGTTAAGGTTACTGGGTCCAGAAGGGCCAGCAAATGCTAACCTGAAATGGACGTCTCCCAAGCAGAAGTTCTGCCTCTCACACAAGCATAAAGCTAACAGTCCAATGCAAGCATCATGTAAATCATGCAATAGCGAGTGCCAAAAATTTCACTGCATTCCTCCCAGAACCTAAAGCCCAAAGAGCCCAGTTCTCCAAACTCTCCCCTAGAAACTGGGGAGGGAAAACGAGCTGTGAATAGCCATGGGGGACGTGGGAGGGGTGGTGGGACCTGAGCGGACCACCTTCTAATCTACAGTCACACAGTATTTTGTATCCAGCAATGAATCAAAATTGTTGAGCTCAGCTTATTGCTTTAAAGACCCTAAACTCCTGTTATCATTATCAGTGTTAGGTACCAGTGATGGAGCCATGCCTTGTATAGGAGTCTATGCTTCTTAAAAGATGTTGGTCTACCAGGCTTTTATTTGATTTGGGGGTTCAGGTGCCAGAGTTAATAAGTGGTGCACTGCATTATTGTCTTAGGAATAAGGGCTTTGGTTTCTTAAGCTACAGTATACCCTGGGGAAAGAGAAATGCCATATATGTCTCTAAGGAATATATGTTATATATATCTAAGGAAAGCCACTTCAACACATTTTAAAATAAATGTGCTTTTACAAGAAATATTGTTTTTTAAAATTCTTTGAAACAACATTTATTGGGGCTTCCAAGAAATAATTATTGTGTTTGGATGTGGGGGGAGAGTAGCCTGCCCTCTCAGGAATAGGAATTTGGATTTGATCTGAAGGACTCCTAAAAATTGGGAAAAGAAATGGGTTTCCTTCTAGGGATCCAACTATAGCAGCAGCACCATGAAACAGATCATTCGTGGATAGCATTTTGCACTGAAAAAAAAAATCAAGATTTAATTCAATGTTTTATATCTTAGGGTTTTATGACTGTTACGAGAAAGTGTCACACACTTGTTGGCTTCAGGCAGTGGAAATTGATGGAGTCACAATAGGGAGAAGCAATGTAAAATCAGGCTACAGCGGGGAGAAAACAGCATCAGCAGGATAGCAGAAACAGGGAGCCCCGATCCTCATCTTTCTCCAGAAAACAGAAGGTAACTGTCTATGAAAAAATACGGCCAAGGGAGGGCCCATTAAAAAAAAGAAAAAAAAAAAAAAGCAGCAGGACAGACTGAGCAAACTTCCAAATTGCCACCTACAAGGGGCTCCTGGGAACAACCAAGGTGCCTGGGGATGGTTAGGAACCAAGAAGGAAGAAGGTCTCACCCACACAGAGGGGCAGGGTGGCCCTCAGTGGCTTGCTTCTGTTGTAGATGACACGGGCATCTATTGCCACTGATGTTACAAAATGCATCCTTGCTGCTAACCTCAGTGAGAAAATCGCTGCGGGCATAAGGTTCAGAAAGGCACTTCTATTGCCAGTTTGATGCCCTGGGCTGGGATCTCCATACCTCTCAAATCTGCATGTGTTCTACATGCTGCAGCTGTACCCGCTTAGCATAAGCCATTACTCCAGGGGCCTGCTCCATAGTTGCTCCCCATGTGCCAGCAGAGCATACTCTGTAGCCATACTGTGTGTGTGTCCACTCTTTGAACGCCAGAACTCCTGCTGTGCACAGCTCTTGGAGTCCTGGGAGTCCCAGTTGTTCTATGCATAGCACTTTGTATCCCTCTAGCTTTGAAGCTGCCCCATAAGTGCTCCTGCTTTGCATGTCCGAGGCTCTGGCGACGGAGCCCATGGCCTTGTGTGATTTAGGAAGCGTTCTAAAACTGAGCTACAACCTAGCTCAGAAGGCAGACTCACAAGAAAAAAAATGAATGAAAAAATAAAACTTTAAATGTATCAATAGTGTGATAGTAGAGATGACGACTGTCAGAAGTTCAGTGTGTTGTAATAAGCGGTAAGTACCCTTTCCTGCCATTTGAGAGAATTGTGTGTCCACATCTAGAGTACATTTCATGGGTTAGGTTTAATAACTGTATATCATTCATATGCTTAGATGGGTTCTGCAGAGGGAGCAAAGATGACCACTTTTGTTCTAGCAATACAAAGCATTTATCTGTTGAAAATTACTATGCAACAGAGGCACAAAACCAAGCTAGAAATAAAAAGTGTTGCAACGTGTATGTGGGTGGATAGGAGTGGGGGGGGTTATTCAGTGGATTTCCATATTAAACCTCCTTATCAGATTTCTTCCTGTAAAAGATATATCGAAGTTTTCTTAAGCAGGAAACCATGTAATATCATTTCCAGTATTCCACATACCCCCTCCCTGTGTTCATTAGCAAACTTACTCCATTTCTTTAAGAATAAAATGTCCTTGTTGTGCTGGTGAGAGCAAGCTCATTCAGAGTTTGCAAGCCTTTCTCTAAAGGGCATGATTGTGACTCAGTATTTTAGGCACCACAGCCTTGGCATCTCTGTTGAAGCACCAAAAGTCTGTGTTGCAGGGCAGTGTGGTGGCAGGTATGTTGGTCCTGCGCATTGCTGGTCTCCGGTGAAGCTATTTAGACAAACATATTGCCCAGAACTGACCCATGTGCCATGTTTGATGAGCTTATTCTAGATCATGGGAGAATACACTTGGTGCATTTTCAGTAAACATTTGAACTTCCCTTTTAGATGCAAATCCCCATTGATTTGATCCGTGTACTGCCTTGGAAATGTGGTCTCCCTTTTAATGTCCAGTTCAACTCAGCATAGGTAAGCCTGGAGGCCTTATCTGAGATCGAGGTCAGACACAAGCACCTTGTTCCTTCATAAAGTATTGTGACAACTCTGGGCTTCTTTTCTTCATATAACAGGACAAACTTGTGACAACATGGTTTTCTGAATTTGTTTTTTTTCTTTCACACTAAGTGGAACCTCAAAGTTCATTGAGACCATGTGGTTTCACAAATAGGAAGGTAAGCTGTCGAACCATTAACTGATGTGCTAACACCCAAGTGTAAGCCCCCTCCATTCATTGGCTGGTTTTCTCCTAGGTGGTCTAGAACTCACTGCCATAGTTTGCTGGATTGAATTGGGCTGCTAAAAGCCCTCAGCAAAGGTTGGGATGTGGGATTTCAGTCATAAAGCCATGTATGGCATTGACAAGAATGAGCAAGGAGGGAGTTCTGCACACAGGAGTTGAGGGCACGCACAGCCTCGTAGGACCTTCCAATAGTTTATATAATGTCTCTTAAAAATATTTAGTGCCATTATATCTTTATTGCTCAACTACTTTTCTATCTAAACCTGCCTTGAACTTGTTTATATTTTGGCTTTTACAACTAGTTCAGGTAATACCTTCCATATGTGTACTTCCCATCTAGAGAAGAAGGTCTTCTCATTAATGTGGAGCCTTTGTTTGTTTGTGTTTTTTTTTTTTAATCAAAACTGTTGCTGACATTAATGAGTGAGTGCCAGGATTTTATTGTCCCATAAAGCTCCTAGGGAGAAAGCACTCTGAGGGTGGATTCTGCAAAATGGGTCTTTGAGTATTTTTGCACCAAAGCAGCACAGTCAAAAAGTATATTCTACTGGCTTTAGCTCCTAAACTTTTCTAGAGTAGAAACCAAACCAAATGCACAACTCTCTATTGCAGATTAGGTAACCTAGCTAACAGACTCACACGTCTATATGGCATACTTCCTTGCAAAGGACGACACATCTCAAACCCTACTATCAATCTGCCTTCCTTCTCTAGAACATCAGCAGCAAAGACTGATACAGACAGTAATCATATGATAAACATTGTTGAATAAATGAATCCATGGAGACATAAGAGCCTGAAACCTAGCCTGGTCCTGATGCTGTCTTCCCTGGGCCATCTAGTATTATACCTGAGGGAGCCTGTTCTCTGTGGATGGATTTTTGATTGCTTGCAATACAAAGCTTTGGAATAACTGAGGGCCCTTCAACATAGCAAGGAAAACAAAGCACATATAATTCCCAATCTACAGATGAGCAAATGGACTCAGAGATAAGAATGGATATACTTATGGTCTTATTGGTAAAAAGCAGTAATGCTGTAGATGCCAAAATATATGAGTCATTTAAAACTCTTGACCACAATGTAGAAAAAAGGACATTATGACTCCAAACACCAATGTATAGCCACACAGTTAAAGCCTTCATAAAGAATGACAATGATAACATAATATTCTTAGATACTTTTAACAGACATGGATTCATGTATGTATGTATGTATGTATGTATGTATGTATGTATTTTTTTCTGCACAACTCTTTTACTTAATTATTTATTCTCATCTTTTCAAAATTGGAAGGACAATCACCTCATCTTCGTTAGGTATTCTTTGAGGTTACCTAGGAAGGGGTACAGAATGGTTCCTTCCTGCTGGAGTTAGAGTATGAGAAAGTCAGGAGAGACGAAACTTGACTTTTTACAAAATCAGAAGGGGAACCAAATCCAGGTCTGGATGGCTGAATGATCTGGGCTTGAAGCAGTTAAGGGACCGTGAGATGCTCTGAGCTGCCAAGACCACCTCCATGCTCCTGCAAGATTAGACAGGGAACAGATGTGAAGCGAGCCAGAGGCCTTCAGAGGAAGATAGGGATGACGTGCATTGACCTTGTTGAGGGCCTGACAAAGGGACCCTGAGCTTTTTGAAGTCACAGCAGCGGGGCCATTTTTTATGGACTCTCCAAGGTTAGATAGACTTTTTTTTTTTCTCCTCCAACAGAGAATGTTTAATTACAGCTAGTTGTTTACAAGGAAGGGAAGTGAGCCCAAAGGGGGCTATCCGGGTGACTGCACAGAAAGTAAACAAAAGAGCCTGCACAGCAGCTGAGCTTTCCCTAAGTTCTCTGTGGCTGATAAGAGTCCCGCCGTCTCTGGAGATGACTTTTGTCTGTTTTGCTGAGGGTAGAGAAATGCTGAGGTCAAGATGTCCCAGGCTAATGATCCCACGGTGTCAGGAGTTTGGTCATGGTCTCATTTGAAACTGTTCTTTCTAGTAGTGAGCCAACCAAGACTCTGATTGAAGGAGGTTGAGCATTGGGTCCCACGTGCCCATGGGCATTACTACAGGGACTCCCCAATATGGGCTACTATTGGTGGATCTTCAAGTCAAGGTTTTGATTGAGGCCTCTTGCTTTATCTCTTACAAGATAGTCTCTACTCAGAGAAGAGCTAGCTAGAGTGGAATGTGAGCCATGGAGGAAGGTAGGGGATTCAGCACACCTCTGATAGGGTTCTGTGGACCCAAAGCCCACAAAGAAGTCTAGATTAGACATCCATCAGACTCTTCTAATAGGAGAAATTACTCTATGTAATGACTAGTTCCCTGGGGAATGAACAAGGGATTTTAGCGAGGAAGGTGTATAGTAAGATGCTTGTCTAAGGGAACTGCACTTCCATGCGTCCCTGGAAGGATGCTCTGGAAGGGCTCCAGGTATGGGAAAAGGAGTGACGTGCTTTGGGTATATGAGGCCTTGTGGAAGAAAGACTAGCCCAAGTATCCAGGACTTACCATAAACTAGTGGAGCAAACTCAATAGTATGTGCTGCCTCCTCCCTCAATAGGTGTATGTTAGAAAGCATCAGGAATGCTGTGCATTAGCTATGTCTCAATGGAAATCCGTTCATGAGGGCAGAGCCCTGTGTTCTTCTTGGAGACTACACACCTCATTAGGATTAAACTATCCACTCCAAAGTACACAAATGCTATCTATTTATTTTGGGGGTCCACAATGAAACTGAAAGACAACATAATCATTTCATACGAAGAGTTGAGAGCATTTAACTCATTGCTTATTTTCCACTTTCTAGTAAGACCAAGTTCCTTTAGTTTAAGGAGTGGAAAACTTGGGGGTCAAGGACACAATTTGACTCACCACAGGGACAAGTCAGCTATGGTGAAGTTGGCTGTGGGTATTGACATGGCAGATGAGCCTGTGTTTACTGGGAGGGTTGTTATAAGGTCAGGAAGAAAGCAAGGATTTAGGAGAATCCATGGAGATAAGAAAGAGCCAGCAGAACCATAATTTACTGTTACACTCTGGGCTCAAGGCTTACCTTCTCTTGCTGTTTCCATCCATTCAAGTTCCTATCTTGGACTACTAGAGAGGCCTGTTGTTTTCTGGAGCAAAAAGTAGAAGCCTTTCTGTTTCCTGCCCTGAAACCTGTACAGGGGAAGCTCTCATTAGAGCGGTGAACAAACTTCACTTGGAGCCCATCTGTGTAAGGACCACATGTGATTGATGTTTATATCACCTCACACAGCTTGGTGCCTCATCAAAGGTACACTGTGATGTATCGATTCCTACAGTAGATGAGGTATGCACATTTGACAGTGTTGTGTGGACTGGGGCTTTGCTCATATTTTCCCCTTTCCTCTTGCATGGTGAACTTCTATTTCTCCAGAAGACTCAACCCAAATGTCGTGTTTGTTTACCAGTCTTTCATTGTCATAGGATTTCTACTAGAAGTACATGTAAGTGTTATGCCCTTAATTTTACTTGCATAGAGGCCATTTGTATTTTCCTCCCAGTGTACAGCATACTGTTTGGTGCCTAGTACATCTACTTGGCTATTTGTTGAAAAGAAACCTATGTCTGAGATATACCCCTAATGGGTTTTAGCCTGTGTGTAGCCACTCAGCAACTTAGGGAATGAGTGAGCTGGAGATAGACCCCGCATAGGTCCTTCTTCATTTCTGCTTCCCACAAAGAGTCAATCATGCTTACCGAATGAGTAAAATATCCTAATGTGCCAGCAATACCTTCTGAGAGCTCAGCATCTGAAGGCATATGAGAAGTTGACACACGTCTCTAGACCTGGTGAGTAACAAAAGGTTTTCAGGAAATGCTGGCAAATGGAATCCGTGTGACCTGACTCTGTATGGTTGTTGCCAGGGCACCTGTGCAGACAGGAGACAGATGTGTGGTTTTGCTTTTCTGGTTGTACCAGATGGACAAGGTGGGCATTGTGATGTGACATCTGAACTTTTGCCTCTGGCTATAGATAGACCCTTCTGGTGGAACTTTTCAAAAGCAGCTACTTTTTCCTAAGAGATGAGGCACTGTGGGATGATTTCAGCAAAAGGGAGAGACCAGCATGTAGGTTGCAGACATTACACTGCCCAGCCTTTGTTGTGGCTACTCGTGAGAGTTTGCTTGGAGACTCTAGCTGAGGAGCAAGAAGACTGGCTCTTCTCTATTGGTGAAGGCCAACCTCTTGATTGAGTGCACAGATTCCGGAGGGATGTACATAGAGTGATGAGGGAGGAAGGTGATACCTGTTTAGCCAGATTAGAAGAGTCAACCCTGGAGAACAAAGGGGTGACAGATGTCATAGGCACATGACCTTCACATGCAGAGATGGCCACTCTTTACCTTTTACTTGAGGGCAAATTTCCAGTCATTCTTTTCTGAAAGACAGGATGCTTTTCTACATATTTTTCTTTTATGATATCTTTCTTTCCCTTTGTGTTCTCTTTATTAGGAATATTGCCAGATACACAGTTCTTGGTGAGGACATCATACTAACCACCCTCTGTTTTTCTCACCCAGACCCAATGATTATCAACACTTTGTTTTCTTCTCTGTAGGACTTGTACACTCAGGTGTGCATGATTCCCAAGATCTATTCTAGTTCTACAAGGATAAGGATTTTCCACCTCAATTGTTCCTGGCCAACAACTGTTTCCTCATTCCAAAAAGTATGTGGGAGGACATAGTCTACCCAAGCTGTGGGAACAGATCTAAAAGGTGAGGGGGATATTTAGTCCTGACGATACCCAATTATATGCAGTATGCTTCAAGGCTAGTTCAGAGCTGCTGCCTTGAGCAGACATGCTAGAGCTACATTTTTAAATGACAGTTTTGGCAAAACCACCAATAGCAGGTCATACTACCATGCAACATCTCGAAGCTGGACATCCCCATCACCCTTACTTCAAGAGATGACATCTTCCTTGCTCAGTCTTATGTCTCCCTGTCTGACGCATGAAGAAGGAGGGCTACTTAATGTTTTTGAACTTTTCATTTGCCTTACCCTTTTTTAAAAGTCCCATCAAGAAATCTATTATTGGGAATTTTATTTTATTTTATTTTTTAGCTTTTTCCAACTAAAATCTCTAATGGATTGCTAATATTCAAAATAACCTTGTATCTGGCTTTGGCCACTCTAGCCGTGTGTGTAGTAAAGCTGCTCCGGCTTGAGCAACTCGGCATGTTATAGCCTCTGGAGAACAATAGTGTCTGTTGGTGATGTCAGCGTATCTCTTGGGTATGAGATACAATAATGATGGGTAGAGAGAATATGACACTTAGGGATTTTTCCATTTAGTCCCTGGAAACATGTCATGTTAAGATAGATCACTGTGTTCTTACCTGTAAACACGGGACTATCACTTATTAACTCCTTTTCTAATGGAGACTCCAACTGTTCCAAGGAAAACCTTTCTTAATGGTGTAGATTTATGCACTGTGGTACCTAACAAATAAAATATCAAGGCCAGTGCAAAGGGGAAGAATACAGACTTCTACATATGTGTATGGTAGGTGACTACAGTCTATGTCACAAGATAAACTGATAGGCAAGAGGAGAGAAAACCTTTCATTCACTGGATTGAGTATTTAAAAAAAAAATCGCTGAATTATAACATGTTAATGAGTAAATTAACATGCATTTGCATTCTAATAGTATGTAATATACATTGTCCTGACAGGGCTTTGGGAAATTCTGAGAACCCCTAGTCTTATAGGCAAAGAAGAAAGCACCAAAGATTTCTGTGACTCCTTTGATATTCCATGCCATGCTTTAAAACCAAGACAGCGGGCCGTGTCACTTTTATCCTCATTGATAGTGTCTAGTGAGGGTGTACACACAGATCAGTGCTTGGAAGCAGGAACTTCCAATCAGAGACCACCAATCAGAGACCTGCCTGAGTATCTTTTTGACTTGGGTATCTCACCACCAGGAATTCTTATGTATGCATGACACACATGGGTTTTAGATGTCTGTAGTCAATGCGGATTTGGTTTGTTATGCACAATAAGGCAAAAATGCTCGGTGTTCGGCTATAAAAATGTTGGACTTTTTCCTCCAAAAATTAATATTAGTCAGGGGACATGTAAGACATGACAATCAATATGCACATACTCTATTTCAACAGCTTTGCCTTTCCCTTTAGACATGTGAGGCAAACTATCAAGTTCTCTGCAGCAGTCACTTCCTGCTCTCTTCCTACTTCTGTCAGCCAGTGCTGAAGCACGGTTGCAGGTATGAGTCTCCACTCTGAATGGCAACTTCCCAGAACAGAACAGTCACCCAGTGCTTCAGGAATGGAGACTCTAAATTGCTCTCAATGCATAATTGGGCCCATACACAAACAGAAGCCCTTGCTCATTTCCAAGCTGCTGATCTCTGAGCACCAAATAATGAATCTAGGAGAAAACAGGGGGATACTTTTATGCCTCACAAAGGAGTGCAGACCACAGCTTATTAATGTATTTCATAAGAACTGATCATGTCTGTCCTTTGGGTTAGGAACTGTTCTGGCTGGTTGAGGTCTTAATAAAAGATAAAATTCAAGTATGAGTATATAAAGAAATGATGGGGTGAGATCTAGGCAGAGAAATGAATTGAACAAGACAGTAATAGGCTAAGGGTAATCCCATAGTTGCTTGGGAATGGAGTCTTTGGGGAATAATATTGTAGGTGGAGCTTGACTGTAAAGATTGAATAAGAGGTGAGAAACATACAAAGGTAAGGACATGGCAAAGTACAAAGATCCTTAGGATGAAGGTAGGAGAGGTGCCGGAGGAATAGAAAGAGAAGGTATATATCCCTGTAAGAAGAAAGAGGAAAAATAATTCAGAAGGAAGACGATTGGAAGGTCTGTAATGCCAGAGGGAAAAATTTGAAATTTCATTCTTAGGGTAATAGTGGAAAATGTGGTCTGAAGAATTACTTATAGTTTCAGTTAGCTATGGAATGGGAAATGTCCCATGGCAGTAAATAGTAGACCTAAGGCATATTGTGCCATTTGAGTAAATGGGCCAGAGAGAAGAGAGAAGAAGAAGAGAGAAAGGTAAACTATGGAAGTACACTAAGTAGTACTTGCTGATGGGCTAAGTGTGGGTGTTATCAGGAAGAAAAATCAAGAATAATATCTAGACTGGGGGCTCAGGCACTTGAGGAAGCAAAACCATGAACTAAAGTCACATTAACAAAACCTCCACCTTATTGGTGGGATTAGGAATTTATACTTGGTTTGCTGTGTGATTCAGTAGCTTTTCTGGGTCTATGAATCCAAAGTCTAGAAGAGAGTCTGGGTAGACATGGAGTTACTGAGGTACAGTATCACCTAAGGCGATTTCATAGAAAGAGAAGATACCGGATTCCCAGATGACATGACACTTGAGAACTTAGCCACCCAACAGCAGAGGAGACAGAAGAGATTTGAAGACTTGAGGAAAGTCAGGCAAAGCCTGTGATCAATGATAATAAAAAAATATTAATCAATAAAAGAGTAATCACAATTCAGAACATCTTTCTCTTTCT
>JADRCD010191050.1:667-15605 GCA_019843815.1 Montemys delectorum | reverse complement strand
AAAAAAAATCCTTGAACTGTCCAGAAAAGGAATTTACTTTAATGGCATCCTCCCTTTTCCTCCCAGCCAATCTCCTACTGCTGGATACTGGGAATAGTGTCCAGGGTCTAACACGGGTCAGCACTATTCACTGAGGTACACTCTCCAGGCCTAGGAAGGCCTGTGTGCTAAGGAATATGGCTACTTAAAAATGCCAGTCTTTAAACACAGCGAATCATACCATAAAGCTTGCCTGACCTAACATTCCAAGGAAACACAGGCCAGGTCTGAAAGGGAACTGCCCAGATCAAGTTCACTCGGCCGCTCCTCCAGTGGCTGCATTTCTCTCAAGCATAAATGTGGAGTGGAGAAAATTAAAAGTCTGCTCACTGATTTCATTTTTGCCTGACTGACATCTGCAGGCTCCCTTTTAGGCTAAAATGACATGGTTGGAAACCTCAGCTAAGCAGTGGTTGGCCATGTCCACAACATGAGGTTTGTTTTTTTGTTTTTTGTTTTTTTACTCCCTTTAATGTGGAATTTGGCATGTGACCTATTTGGATCTCGACCGATGCCATAAAATCCCCAGGTTTCTATGACACAAGTCTCCTCTAAGAATGTCTGCATTCTTGTAACTCTGGAATTAAGCTACAGCTGCTACTACCCGCCCTTCTCTAACTGGAGTATACCCCTCCCACAGAGATGGGGCCTGGATTTGAACAGAACAGAGCAGAAGTTTAAAAAAAAAAAAAAAAAGGAAGAAAGAAAATAAAAAAAAAAACTGGGGTCTGGCCAGAGAGTGGTGGTGCATGCCTTTAATCCCAGCACTTGGGAGGCAGAGGCAGGAAGATTTGAGTTTGAGGCCAGCCTGGTCTACAGAGTGAGTTTCAGGACAGCCAGGGCTACACAGAGAAACCCTGTCTCGAAACAAACAAACAAACAAACAAACAAACACAACAAAAAACAAAACTGGGGTCTGAGTGTGGTGGTACATGCCTTTAGTCCCAGCATGTGGGAGGTAAAGCCAGGTGTGTCTTTGAGTTTGAGGCTAGCCTGGTCTACAGAGTGAGTTGTTCCAGGGCAGCCAATGCTACACAGAGAAACTCTGTCTTGGTCTGTGTTTGCGGTTATGCTGAGGGACACATAACAAAACCCTAGAGGGGCTGGAGACATGATTCAGTGGCTAAGAGCTGCTCTTGCACAGGACCTGGGTTCATTTTCCAGCTCCCACATGGCAGTGGCTTACAACCATCTTTAACTCCAATTCCTGAGGATCTACCACCCTCTCCTGGCCCCTACTGGGGGCCATGCACATGGTGCACATACACACACATGCAGGCAAACATCCATAAATATAATAACAATAACAACACTAATCATAACACTAACAACAACAACAACAACAATAATAATAAACAATAAATGATTTAAATGTCCCTGGTGAAGGCTTATTTATATCAAGAGATGGCAGTCTCTGCTTAAGAACAAAGGTCAAAGACATAACTTTTCAAAGTATTAACCAACTTTTCTCTAAAAGATACATTTTGAGCAGCTAGTGATGACCCAAGGTTCAAACCATTTACTGCTCTTGCAGAGGATCTGGGTAGATTAATATGCACATTAGCCAGCCTACAGCGGCCTGTACTGCAGCTCCAGGGGATTCTATCCCCTCTGGCCTCCAAAAGGCTGCACATGATAGCTCCAGCTTGGGCTACATAGTGAGACTGGCTCAAGGAAAAAGATTAGCAAGGTAGTACGGAGGGGAAAGTTACTTGCTGCCAAGCCTGATGGCCTGAGTTCTATTCCTGGGACCCAAATGATGCAAGGAAGGAGAGAACCAACTTCCAAGTTCTTCTCTGACCTCCACACCCATACAGGTTTGCATGTCCGCCTGCCTGCAAGCACACACACACACACACACACACACACACACACACCACACACCACACACACACACATACACCACACACCACACACACACCACACACACACATACACCACACACCACACACACACACACACACACACACACACACAACACACACACACATACACCACACACCACACACACACACACACACACATACACACACCACACACACACCACACACACACATACACACACCACACACACACACCACACATACACACACACATACACACACACACACACACACACACACATGCACACACACACACACACACACACACACGGCGGGGGGGGAGCAGGGGGGAAGGAGAGAGGGAGACGTGCACATACATGCACATACCCACATATAAATAAATGTAAATTAAAAAATTTTTTAGCCACGCAGTAGTGGTACACGCCTTTAATCCCAGCACTTAGGAGGCAGAGGCAGGTGGATTTCTGAGTTTGAGGCCAGCCTGGTTTACAGAGTGAATTCTAGGACAGCCAGGGCTATACAGAGAAACCCTGTCTCAAACAAAAACAAACAAACAAACGAACGAACAAATTCAATAAAGGTACAAACCTAGAATATAATCTGCCTCTGTCAGGTACACAAAAGGAGTTACAAAATCACCAAAGCCAGACTAAGAACATAGGTCAGTGTAGAGCACTTGCCCCACATGCACAAGTTCCTGGGTTCCATCCCCAGCATAATAAAAGGGACAGACAGGGTGTCAGAAGCTATCAGAGACGACAGCAAGATTTTCAGAGGAGGGAATACACAAAATTCCCCTTGTAAGTGGCCAAGTGAGGTCTCAGGGTCACCTTGCAGATGACAATTGACATTTGAGTCATGGTGCCTAAAGCCATTGCAAAGAATATGTCATTTCATTCCCATCTCTGGCTTGGTGCCCGCTGTTTGAAATTTACCTTGAAGACGATAGAAAAGTCAACTTCTTTGGTTTCCTTCAGGCCGAGAGGAATCAGAGGAATGGTGAACGCTTCCCTATAAAGAACACACTGGGTTCATGAACAGTCCACCCTGTAACTGCCCCCTTTGCACCCGAGGCCTGGGATCTAACAGCCCAACTCCCATCCTCTAGGTCAACCCAGCACCTCTTCCTTCTCTTTCAATATGGCTCCCAGCATCTTAAGATGCTGGACATGACAGCCTAACTCAACGGAGTCCTACTGTGGGTTACTATTAGGGCTGCCCATGTGCACAAGGCCCATGTCTGCTGCTCTCTACCTGGGTGTATGCATCTTTGCTGCACTGAGTCTCCCTCTAGACTACAACCACAGCACGGTCCACTCCTCACCACAGCACCCTTCCCCGCCCCCAACATCTCCCATGATGGGACCAGGAGCTCTCAGGGCTCTTCTTTTAGGGGCATATCATGCCATGTATCTTACTGCACAAACCCCCAGAGGCCACTGAGTCACCCCACAGGTTGACCTGTGAATGCACCCTGGACCTACATTCCTAAGGGTAGGGCCAGAAGGAAGTGCTGGGTTTTGCAAATAGGGATTTAGCTCTTTGACCTGTAACAAGAGACCTCCATGGGCTGCTGAGCCCAGCCCCAGAGAGAAGGCCAGGAATGCTGGACAGGGTTGAGTGGACCATGGCTGAAAGCTGAAACTGCCTCTGTGGCATACTGGTGCTAAATGCAGGTGAGACCCAACCCAGGTATGTGGCCTCCCCAGAGCCTGCCGAGAAGACTGGACTCTGGGGGAAGCTGCTAAGTCTTATTTTTCTAGACCCCAGAGTCCTCCTGTGCCCAGTGATTGGCCCAGTGAGAAGAGGAACCACAGATACTGTGAAGACTCAAGACACCAGGGTACCTCCAACCCTAGCCTAGCGTGGCACTAACATGCCTTCCAAGGCCTGGGCCTTTCTGAGTAGAGTTTTCTCATTTGTATACTGAGATGATGTGTTCTCTGCCCACCTCACAGAGGTGCTCAGATCTAAGGTACTAAGAGACAATTCATTTGGAAAACAAACAAGGCATCACTTGGAATTCTCATGTCTCTCTACTTTTCCCAGTGACACAGGAAACTAACGGAAGCCACGGTGAGGAGTGGCCACACGGGGCTGAAAGCCCCTACTTTATAGGAAGAACAACCCCCACCCCACCCCCACCTCTTCAACACAGCTAACAGGGGACCTGACTGTGCATACTGGCAGCGCATACTACTCTGCCTGGAATGCTTGAGCCTCTTAGCCCGTATAGACAAAACACTGGAATCTAATAGCAGAGCCCAGGCTGAGGGAACTTTGTGGAGGGGCTGGGGGTGGGGGGATTGTTAGGTTTTGTTTGTTC
This sequence comes from Montemys delectorum, assembly GCA_019843815.1. Lineage (NCBI taxonomy): Eukaryota > Metazoa > Chordata > Mammalia > Rodentia > Muridae > Montemys > Montemys delectorum. The sequence goes on along the minus strand of JADRCD010191050.1, from coordinate 11,396 downwards.
TCACTGGGTTTTTGAAACTGATGCAGTTTCAAAAGGGAGCCCACAGGTAAGCCAGACAAGCACAGATGTCACTAGCCAAAGATCTAGCAGGGTTCCAGGCATGCATGTTTGCGTCCACCTTTGAGAAAGGCCTCAGGTGACATACAGAGGATTAGTATTAGGAAATGTACATTCCAAGGTAACTCAAAAGTCTAGGAAACGATTTCTTGTTCCACTCAGGTTCACACACTTCTTGAGATGGCACCGCTCCCCATGCAGAAAGCATGGAAACCACTCCCCATGCAGAAAGCATGGGAGCCACGCCCCGAGTCGTTCATTGGCGATTCTAGGCAGATGCTCTACCACTAAACCACCACCCCCAGCCCCTTATTAGGGGATTCTAGACAGATGCCCCTCCACTGAGCCACACCCCCAGCTTCTCACTAGGGGATTCCTGGCAGGGGCTCTATCACCAAGCTACACTGCCTGTCCATTTTAATTTTACTTTGACACAGTATCATGTTATGTACCCCAGGCTGGCCTCAAACTCATGATCCCCCGTCTCAGATTACTCAATAGCTGAGATCTTTGCCCCAACCTATCAGACCCTGTTAACTATTCCTTCTTTCTTTCTTTCTTTCTTTCTTTCTTTCTTTCTTTCTTTCTTTCTTTCTTTCTTTTTTTATTAGATGTTTTCTTTATTTACATTGCAAATTTTATCCCCTCCGGAAAACCCCCCATCCCATCCCCCCTCTCCCTGCTCACTAATCCACCCAGTTATTTCTTCTTAAACATCGGTATTTCTCCACTAGCCCCGCCCCTCCTCCCAATGGTTCACATACAGTGAACAGAGGAATCTCTGGGTTTTCCTGAGTGCCTCACCTCAACTGCTCCCCCAAGGAATGGTTCTGAATCTTAGTATTCATTTCTCAAATATTTAGCAGGGTCCATTTCTGAAGAATCCCCACTGCACCATCTTCTATGGGAATTCAGATGGGTCCCCTACTTTTCATGGTATAATATGTACATGAAATCAGTTTGTGATTTTTTTGGCACTTAATTCCCATTCCAGTTCTTTCCCTATAAACCTCACAGGCTCACCCCCTTTACCCCAGTTCAGTGTGGCATCCTGGATGCAGACACACTCATGTTCAGAGAGCATCCGGAAGGCACTTGCTTACTCACTCGGTCCCCTGGTACACTCCCACAGAGATGTTCAGCCCCTCCAGCTCCTCCTTCAGCATCTGCAGATCTGAGTTGACAAAGCTCAGCTCCAGACGAACCTGTTCCCTCACCTTCTGGTTTGTGGCGACCCTGGAGAGAGAGAGAGAGAGTGAGAGAGAGGAATCTCAAGGGATGACTACCAGATGAGCTATTTCAGAGACCCTGGGTACTAACACCATCCTGACCACACCAGCCAGCAAATGGACCTAAGATGTGGCTGGTAACACCTGCAAGCTGCTGGGCAGGAATCCTTAGAGCAATTAGCCTTGAGAAGACCCAAATCCAAACCAAAAAACCCTGCTCTCTATCGCCCACCAAACAGGTCATAAATTATCTCCTAAACACTTGGGAGGCAAAGACAGAAGAGTTTCAGGCCAGCCTGGGCTATGGAACCAAACCAAAACAAAGCTTAGTCCATGAATAAGATCACGTACAAGGATGGAGAGACGGCTCAGTGGTTAAGAGCATGCACTGCTCTTACAGAGGACCTATGTTGGGTTCCCAGCACTCATGTCAAGTGACTCACAGCTATCTGTCATGAAAAGCATCAATCTATAAAAGCTGATGCCCAATATAATATTTATTGGTGAAAGACTCATTTCATTGTTTCCCTCTTCTGAACAAAGCCAATAAAGCCATTCTTTTTCTTTTTTCTTTTCTTTTTCTTTCTTTCTTTTTTTTTTCTGAGACAGGGTTTCTCTGTGTAGCCCTGGCTGTCCTGGAACTCACTCTGTAGACCAGGCTGGCCTCGAACTCAGAAATCTGCCTGCCTCTGCTTGCCAAGTGCTGGGATTAAAGGCATGCGCCACCACTGCCCGGCTTCTTAAGGTTTTATTTATTTATTTTTCTTCCTTTTTGCAGTGCTAGGGATGGACCTAGGGTTTTGCACATGCTGGGAAAATTCTGTATCTCCGAGGTATATTCCCAACTCAAACTTTTATTGCTTCTTTCCCTCCCTCTTCCCTCTCTTCCTCCCTTCCTTCTTCTTTCCCTCTCTCCTGTCTTTCCTTCCTTCCTCAGTATCCCAAGTACTAAGATGACAGGCTGAGCCACCAAGCCAATTAATTAATAAGCCCAGTGGGAGAGTAAGGCACGGATCCCTAGCACGGAAAGAAAAAGAGCAGAAGGTAAGAAGAGACTGGAGGAGGAGGGAGAAAGGGAGGGAGGGGGAGAAGGAAAGAGAAGAGGGAGGGAGGGAGAGAGAGGGAAGGAGTGGGAGAGGGAGAGGGAGACAGAAAGGGAGAGGTGAGTGGATCCTAAAATGTATATAGAAATGTAGAGAACCATGAAGAGCCAAAATGATTTTGGGAAAGAAAAACGAAGTTGGAGGACAGACACTATCTGACTAAATACGCCACTACAATCAGGCTGGCAGTGGCAGAGCACACCTTCGATTCCAGCACTCAGGAAGCAGAAGCAGGTGGACCTGAGTTTGAGGCCAGCTTGGTCTGCAGTTCTAGAATAACCAGGGCTACACAGAGAAACCATGTCTCAGAAAACAAAACAAAACAAAACAAAACAAATACAAAATAACAACAAAATCCAGGTCACTATAAAGCTAGAACAGTTGGAACAGTTGGCAGAAGTGATTAGCCTGAAGCCAGAGACTAGACAAGAACAGACAATGCAGAGACGTATCTGTACATTCATGGCCAACTGATTTTGATAAAAATGCTAAGACAGGTGGGGTGGGGGTGGGATAAGCATTTAGTAACCATGCTGAAGCCATCAGACTTCCATTAGATGCTGGCAGCCAGGAAGGTCTGGGGGGCAGGGGAAGGGTGTATCCAGGACTCTTTGACCTTTGGGCACAAAGATGACTCAGAAATCAGTCCCAAGGTTTGAGTTGTTCCTTGAACAGGTGAGATGTTTTTCATTGACTAATTGATGGAAGAAGCTTTCTCAAATATGGTGCACCTAGGCAAGAGGGTAGATGTTCCCAGTTGTCTCTGGGCCAGGCTGGAGGCTAGACAAATCTAGAACCATCTGGCCCTGGTCAGGGACCACGGATGGGTAGGTAAGAGCTTAGATTTGTCAGTTCCTTTGCTCTGTAACCAGACTGCTTCTTTGAATGAGAACAAACGGCTACTATACTCCTTCTTAGAGACATGTGTCCTTTCTACGGTAGTGATGCAGTATGCCGTGGCCTGGCAACAGAACCATGTCTGAGAAGCATCAGGCAAAGAGTGTTTTGGCCCTTTCCTGCCCAGAAAAAGCACACCACCACCACCACGACTCTCCACAACCCTTGTATTGAGGGTAGGAATCGGCTCCCTCAGGTTCTCACAAAGAGCATGCGCGTTCTGTAAGAGCTCTGCAGAATGAGAAGATCCCACAGTTATGCTCTTGGATAAGTCCAGTCACAAGCATAAACGGGACAGGCAGGCCACAACTAAGTACTGCCTACAACTACTGAACACACACTGTATGTTTTCCTGTACCTGGGAGCCTCTGGGGTCCTTCTTTCCTGTGAGACATGGTCTCACATATCACAGCCCAGCCTTACACTTGCCTTGTCTACTCGGCAAAGTTCCCACCTGACAATGGCTCCTCTACCTCAAGTTCAAAAGGATCACTTTAGTTTGGAGAGGAAATACTCCCTAAAAGTTAGTGTGTTGAAGGTCTCCAAGCAGTGCTCAGAAATGGGGATTGGAAGAAGTAGCCAGCCGGGTGGTGGTGGCGCACACCTTTAGTCCCAGCACTTGGGAAGGCAGAGGCAGGAGGATTTCTGAGTTCAAGGCCAGCCTGGTCTACAGAGTGAGTTCCAGGACAGCCAGGGCTATACAGAGAAACCCTGTCTTGAAAAAACAAAAAGAAGTAGCCAGATCATGAGGGTCTCTGACTTCATCAACGTTAATCTATCCATGGGTTCCTAACAGGACGCCATTATGGGGCATTGGTGGAACATTAGGAGGTGGGGCCTGGTTAGAGAAGGGAGGTCATTAGGTATTATTTGCCTTTGAAAGGTGCTTTCTTGGGCTGGAGAGATGGCTCAGCAGTTAAGAGCACCAACTGCTCTTCCAGAGGTCCTGAGTTCAATTCCCAGCAACCACATGGTGGCTCACAACAAAAGGTCTGATGCCCTTTTCTGGTGTATCTGAAGAGAGCAATGGTGTACTCATATACATTAAACAAATAAATAATCTATATTAAAGGGAAAAAAAAAAAGGAAGGTGTTTTCTTGTCCCTGCTGCAGTCCTGATAGTCACCCGCCCTACTGCCCAGGTGCCTCAGGGCACATCCACCTGACACAGGACAATCCTTTCCTTAAGCTCAGAATCAATCCAGAATCAATGGATCCAGCTGACCCAGGACCAACAAAAGGATCCAACAAGCTAACCAAATCCAGTCTCTTTTTTTTTTTTTACTATTTTGGTTTTGTTTTTTTGACACAGGGTTTCTCTGTATAGCCCTGGCTATTCTGCAACTAGCTCTGTAGACCAGGCTGGCCTCAATCCTCTTGGCTCTGCCTCCCAGAGTGCTGGGATTAAGGACATGTACCACCACTGCCTGTTAAATCCAGCCTCTTTGAAATATCTTCACCCCCACCCCCACCCCCCATAGCTGTCCTGAAAAGTCCAATGTAAAAACAAACAGTACTTTCACATTCTGATCCTTGTGTCCTTGTTTGTTTTTGAGTGGTGCTGGGATGGTACACAAGGCCTCTGTGATTGAATCACATCAGCTCTTCATCTTTAGTTTAGAATAATTTCACTTTCTTCCAAACCTTTTAGTAAAACTGTCCAACCAGGCAGCGGTGGCGCATGCCTTTAATCCCAGCACTTGGGAGACAGAGGCAGGCGGATTTCTGAGTTCGAGGCCAGCCTAGTCTACAGAGTGAGTTCCAGGACAGCCAGGGCTACACGAAGAAACCCTGTCTCGAAAAACAAAGAACAAACAAACAAGAAACAACAAAAAACCAGTCCGTGTAAAAACAGGTTCCACACTGGCTCCAGGTCTCTCCTATGCTATAGAGACCGTGTGGGGCAGCCTGACAAGACTCTGGCAAACTGTCTTTACTCTGCCAGTTTGTTCTGCTAGAACCATTCTCACAGCCCACTCTGCCAGGGATTCAAGTGTGTGTGGGGTGGGGGGGCACTCTGTGCCCTGTACAGACCATTGATAAGGCATCAGATCTGTCCTCAATGTTCAAAGAAGGCAGACAGAGGCCCAGCCATCAGTCTGAAGGCCAAAGGGCACTGAGGCATTCCAGCATGCTTGCACTGCTTGGAACTCACCATGTGAGCAATCACTAACCTCATGACAGCCAAGGCCACCCCAGCCTGAGACTCGGATGAGACGAGTCATCACAAAGTGACTCGTTCACTTGGTTGTCAGTGTATGTATGGCTCTTTCACCCCTTAACTTGTTGCCAATATTTAAAAGTTCAGCGATCCTAGGATTTTGTTTTTTTGTTTTTTGTTTTTTGTTTTTGTTTTTGTTTTTGTTTTTGTTTTTGTTTTTGTTTTTCGAGACAGGCTTTCTCTGTATAGCCCTGGCTATCCTGGAACTCACTCTGTAGACCAGGCTGGCCTGGAACTCAGAAATCCACCTGCCTCTGCCTCCCAAGTGCTAGGATTAAAGGTGTGCGCCACCACCGCCCGGTGATCCTAAGATTTTTTTTTAAACCCCAGCATGATGGCACAGTCCTCAAATCTGGAATCTGGAAAGGCAGACGCAAGAGAAGCTTGAGTTCCAGGTCAGTCAGGGATACAAAGTGAGGCTCTTTTCTCAACAACACAAGACAAAACAAAAACAGAACACAGGGAATATATCTCAGTTGGCAGAGTGCCAACTGAGATATACATGAAACCTGGGTGTGGTAGCAACATCTGCAATCCCAGCACTTAGGAGGCAGAGGCAGAAGGATCCTCACTACTTCAAGGCCCAGCCTGTGCTACAGAGTGATTTCTGTCTTGAAACAGAGAGAGAGAGAGAGAGAGAGAGAGAGAGGAGGAGGAGGAAGAGAAGGAGGAGGAGGAGGAGGAGGAGGAGGAGGAGGAGGGGAGAGGAGAGGAGAGGAGAGACGAGAAGGGAAGAGAAAAGAGAAAAGAAAAGAAAGGAAGAGGGAGGAAGTATGGGGGAGGAAAGGGAGGAGTGGGGGAGAGGAGGAGAAGGGAGGGGAAGGAGGAGGGAGGGGAAGAGAATGCCTGAACACATTGTGATGCATGTCTGTCATAGCAGCACTGAGGAGGCTGAGACAGGAAGATCTCCCCAGTTCCAGGCCAGCCTGGGCTATATGCTGCAGGCCGGCCTGGGAAATATGCTGCACACTCCTCCACCCCCACCATTCCTCACAGATCCCTGCATGGAGCTGGCCCTGGCCCACTCACTCACCAGCAGGTTCACAGACCCTCCCAAGCCTCAGAGTGAGGCTCTCCTGACTCAGTCTAAACAGCAGTGTAAGAAGGCCATCGGAAGCTTTAACTAGCATGGCTAAGCAACCTGTTCTTTGACTAAAGAACTAGTTAGTTAAAATTGAACAACCTGGAAACTTTTAATCTCTCTGCCTCAGAAATACTATCTGGTTTCTACCTTGCCTTTCTCAAGTGGGGGGAAAGGAACCCAGAGGGCAGATTGCCACCAGCGCCCAACCTGAAGCTCTTCAAAGTACCAGCTAGCTCCCAGCAAGTTCTAGGAAGCTCACTGACTCTTGGCTGACGTGGATTAGGGAAGGGGAGGACCTTTAAGGGACCTGAAACCTTCCCACCCATTGCTTCTGCCCAGTTATGGTGGCCCGTGCAGTTAATGGTGGGGACCCTCATTTCCAAACCTGTATCCCTGGGGATGTTTTCCCAAATGCCCTCTTGCCTGTGTTGTAATTGCTCTATCCTCATCAGAGAATCTTAGTAGGACATCAGGCAATCTGAGGAGAGGACGGCCATGCCCAATGTATGACAGTAATTGCCTACTGCTAGTAGCAGCAGCCAGGGACACTGTGGGGCCAGCGTGAGGCTTGGCCTGATGCCCTCCTTGATTTCAGGAAACTTTGGTGTCAGGTGAGTCAGATTAATAAATACCTCCGGGTTTCCTCTAACAACAGTCTCTAAAGGTAGGTGAGTTGAGTCAGATTAATAAATACCTCCAGGTTTCCTCTAACAGTCACTACACAGGGACGCTTTAAGCTTATCAGCCTCTAGGAGAATCATTTACAACCTTGTCCCACCCTATCTCAACCTATCAGCTAAACAACTGCTAACCTGACAGCAAGTGTGATTGAGTCTGGCCTGGGCCTCAGAGAGGTTGTCTGCTGGTGCTGTCAACAGAGCAAGGCGAACAGAACAGCTCTAGTGTCTGCTACTAAAACAAAACAAAACAAAACAAACAAACCACAGCCAAACAAACAAATTAAAAAAAAAAAAAAAGAAAAACAACTCTAAAACAGGCTGGCCAGGTGGCTCGGCAGATAAAGATACTTGCCGGCAAGCCTGACAACTCGAGTTCGATCCCTAGGATTTTACATGGTAGGAGAGAACAGACTGCACAAAGTTATGCTCTGCATGGGGATGCGCACGTACACGCACAAAGAGGCAAAAGCAGGAGAATCAGGAGCGTAAGGGCATCCTTAACTACAGAGCAAGTTTTAAGCCAGCCTGTGCTACATAGATCCTGACTCATAAAACCAAAGAACTACCCAGTAGACCCCTGAAGGGGACAGGGCAGGGGGAGGTGACAAGTAAAAGTACCAGCTACTCAAAACTCATGATGCCACAATGCTCCAAAGGCCAGAAATAAGCCCGGCCTCACCAGGATGGAAGGTGAGATAGTCGATAGCCAAAGGCTGTCCTCTGAGGGAAGAGTCTGCACTCTTAGCAAGCTGGCACACTGCACTTAAGGGTGTGGGGAGGATTTACAGCTGTCTAGACGTAGGTACAGCTTTCTTGAATTCTGCTTGATAGGTAACTATTTTATCTCCACCGTACACCACTGAGTACCCGGCACAACCTGCCCCACCTCTCTCATTAACTCTCATTCTTTCCTAGACCGGGGTTTTGCTACTTTGCCTAGGAGTCTCAAACCCTGGGGTTCAAACAATCCTCCTGCCTCAGCCCCTCAAGTAGCTGAAACCACAGGTATGTGCCGCCGTGTCCTGTTTATGACTCCTCTCATTAGAAAGGTGGACACTACTAGTAACAGAAATGTCCCATTCTTTCTTTTCTGCTGTCCCCTCTCTTATCCATCAACATACATTCACCAAGCACTGACCCTAGTTATGCCTAGAGGCATAACTCTGAGCAGTGGAGAAAGGAGTCATGCCCAGAAGCAAATGCTAAGACAGTAACTGGGCCTGTAAACAACATGGCTACAACTGAGGCCTGGAGAGACAGATGCTCAGCAGTTAAGAGCACTGGCTGCTCTTGCAGAGGACTTAAGTTCTGTTCCCAGCACTGGGCATGGTGGCTCATAACCACCTGCAATTCCAGTTTCAGGGGGTCTGCAATGCCCTCTTCTGGCCTCCATGGGCCCCAGGTTTCACATGGTGCACACACATACATGGAGGCAAACACTCATACCCAGGAAATTAAAATAAACACACACACACATAGCTGTGATCCCACCATCTGTCACAATTCTCGACAAACACAGGGTGGACAAAACATGTCTTTAACATGACCAAGCTCCGAGCAAGAAAAGGACCTGTCCAGACACTCCAAGTCTTCTGGGAAGGAAATCTCAGAGCTGAAAAGCAAGACCCCAGCTGAGGCTCTGGGCTCTGTCTGTCCATCAGACAGTTTCTCAGGAGAGCCAGAGCTCCTGGCCGAGGCAGCGAAAACAGAGGTACCCACTTCAGAAGGTTCTCGGCTCCTGTCCGCATCCGCACAGCCTTCAGGATCTGCTGGTTCAAGGCAGCCCTTTGATTCTGCAGCTTGCTCCGGCCAGTTTGTGCAAGGGGATTGCAACCCTGAGTGGAGAAGAAGAGACACCTGTTCAGAGATCAGTTACATCCAAAATGATGACATTCTGTGGGGGGAAAAAAGTGCTTAACTAACCCATAAAGGCTCACCGTCAAAACTGGCCAAACAGGAGCGGATCAAAGAAGAACCTAATGGACACGTGGAAGTAGACACGGAAGAGCTCACGAAGCCTCAACCCTACACAAAGAACTACAGGCAACTGAGAAGGGCCCCAGCCCCAGCGGGAGGGGCGCTTCTCCCCAGGAGAATGCATCAGTTGGAGTTTAGAGTAGCAAAGGTTCAGCCCTGAAAACATACATACCAGCAACATTATATGAACTGAATGGGTTATATTTTGGAATATATATGTGTGTACACATATATGCATGCAATAGCCATTAGTGGAAAAGCAGCCATGAATTTGAAGGAGACTGGAAAGGGCATGTAGGAGAGTTTGGAGGAAAGGAAGGGAAGGGAGAAATGTGGCAATTGTATTCTCAAAAAAAAGAATTTTTTATGACAATGTAGAAAATAAAGTAAGAAAATTCGTTTAAAAAAAAAAAAAAAAACATAAAAATCATAATAGCCGGGCGGTGGTGGCACATGCCTTTAATCCCAGCCCTTGGGAGGCAGAGGTAGGCAGATTTCTGAGTTCGAGGCCAGCCTGGTCTACAGAGTGAGTTCCAGGACAGCCAGGGCTACACAGAGAAACCCTGTCTCGAAACAAACAAACAAACAAAAAAATCATAATAACACAGCCCAGAAACAGACACTCTGAGCTGGTGTCTTGTGGCCCAGTCTGTTTTCTCTCACCACAACAGTGACACAATCCTCTTCCCCAGTATTAAAATACAACCACCGTGTATGTAGCATCTCTGCTCAAACCAGCCCACTAAGTACTGGTTGCAAAGGTACCCAAGCCCAGTACAGGCCAGATCTCCAGAATCCAGGAGGGGAGAAAGCACTGTCCGCACTCTCTGTCTGAGCACAGTGCACCAACCTTATCAGTCAGGAGCTGCTGGTAACACTCTAAGAGCTGGGCTCCCACACACTAGCCAGGTCTAGCCCTGCCCACAGCCACCCTAAAAGCAGCATGAGGCCCACCACATAACCCTCTCCAGCACTGTGGTACTCATGGCTTGCTGTACATGCTATACACTCTCATTGTACTCTCAAGAATTTCCCAAAGGGGCTGAGAAATGGTGGTTAAGAGCATGTACTGCTGTTATATGAGACCTGAGTTCAATTCCTAGCTCCCACATCACCACTACCTCTTAACTCCTGCTCCACGGGGATTCAGCGCCCCCTACTGGCCTCCTTAGATACCTGCACTAATGTGCACATACCTCCACACCCATACACAAACTTAAGATAATAAAAACAAATAAATAAAATTTCCCCTTAGAAAACAGTACTCCTTAAAGACAGAAGCAAGGTGCAGTGACTCATTTCTATAATCTCCAGAAACTCAGGCAGGAGGATTGCTGCAAGTCCCAGGCTAGCCTGGGCTACAGAGCAAGACCCTGTCTCAAAAATAAAAATAGTAAATAAGCAAAAGAGGCTGGTGAGATAGCTCAGTGTGCAAAGCCACCTCCTGCCAAGCCTGAGGACCTGAGTTCAAACCCTGGGAC
>JADRCD010191043.1:0-10620 GCA_019843815.1 Montemys delectorum | reverse complement strand
CTCCTCCTCCTCCTCCTCCTCCTCCTCCTCCTTAACCACCACCACCAGCAACAGCACCATGGCACGAAGGCAGAAGTTGGTAAGGGTCCATTGCTCTCCAGTCTCATCATTTACTGCCAGCCCTCTGGGAAATTCACCCATGGATGAGTTTGCAGTGCAAATGGTAGTAGTAGACTTAAAGACTGTGGGGGGGGGGGGGAGGGAAGTAGCTACAGGACACAAAAGTGTATGGACTTAAAGCCTGGCTGCCAATGCCTTGAGCATCGGCTTTCCTTCTTTAAGAATAGTATGGTTGTTGGCATGGCTTACGTCATTTCCAGAACTCTGCTCACCTGCCCTGTTAGATAAACACTACATTGTAACTAACCTTCCGGCTCCAGATTCAGCCACCTTAAAACAAAAGAAGGAAAAACCCGGGCAAGTAAAGTGATTCTTTTTTTTCTCCTTAGCAACAATTTAACATACCCCAAGGGTAAAGTATCACTCTTATCTACGCATTACCGCCAGCCAACAATTCAGATGCTCCGAAACTTTGAAAAACTCCAAACTTGAGGTTGCAATTTGTACTGTTTGAGTCTTTCTCAGAAATCTTAAAACAAACGATCTCTTCGGTCTGAGTACATCTGAGCACATTTCAGTAGACCATGAAAGCTTCATTCCACTCTCAAGTCACTCAACCCATGTTTTCTGCACACAAATTACACTTTCTTGACAGTCTCCCACAAGGCTCAGCCACATTTCTGAGGCCACAAGGAGACTCTGAAAAGTCCTAACGCTCATCCCAAGCCTGCTCGCCCTTCCAAATCATCTCTTCCCCTTGATCTCCTAGCCGCGTAAGCATGTCTGCCCTTCTTCAGGTATAGCCACTGGACAAAAGGCAGCTACCAGCCAAGAGCCATGCCAGTAAACAGGCAATGAACTGGTATGGCTGTAGGAATCTAAGAGGAGAAAGTAGAAACCAGGAAAGCAGTGGTGAGTGTGGCTGAGGCAGAAAACACAATTGAAGCACATCTGATTACAGGTAACGGGTACAGTGAAGAGTAAGATGCAGAGAACAAAAGAAAAGGGAGAATCCCACAGAAGTATCTTTGCTGGCGTGCGGGGAGAAGAGTTATTAGAGAAGTGTCAGAGACAAAGATTAAAAATGAGCAAAACAACCTAGCCAGCTGTTTCAAATGGAGGAGACACCTCCCATCCTGTGCTCTGAAGAATGTGTCTAAAACCGGACTGCCTGGTGATGCAGGTCACTGGTGACCTGTACAGGCCAGGATCTGAGCCAGTGGAGGTTATTCCAGAGAGCTGACAGCCAAGGGGAAGGAGAGACCAAAGCATTCCCTGCAGACAGGCTCTGAATTCCTGGGATGTCTGAGAAGAGCAGCAACCACTGAAGATCACTAGCCAAACACACTAGATGAAGCGCACACAGCACTTGGCTTCCTCCTGAAGTGAACTGAAAATTAGTTTAAAAAAAAAAAAAACAAAAACAAAAACTGCAGGAGCTGCAGAGATAGATGGCTCAGCAGTTAAGACCACGTGTTGCTCTTGCAAAGGGCCTAGGTTTGATTCCCAGCACCTGCATCGTGGCTGACAATGATCCATAACTACAGTTCCAGGGGATCCAGCATCCTCTTGTGACCTCTGTGAGTACTAGGCATGCACACAGACAGACAGACAGACAGACAGACAGACAGACAGACAGACATATGCATAAAGTAAAATAAACCTTAAAAAAATAAAAATAAACCAAACCCATGCAAGAAAATGATAAAGACAATAAGAACACATCAAGAGTATTATAGATAGCAGGAAGCAAAAGAGGGTCAGACTTGGCTTGACAGAAGACAAGCTGAAACCAACTGCTTACAGAGAGAGATGGCTCATGCTAGTAAGAGTAAGCTGGTCCCCAGAGCCAAGGCCACAGATGCTGATGGGCTGGCCCACAGGATGCAGCTATGAATTCAATCTTACCACCTACCCCAGTGGCAGCCACAGAGTTTATTCTAGATGGCAGGCTTGTATCGGACAGAGGAAAGGGATGGAGTGCTACGGATGTCACAGCATTGCATGAGAGACTGTGTGGTAAAAAGTGGGACCCTCAAATTTTGGAAGAAGGAGTTTCCAGACTAGTGAGATGGCTCAGCAGTTAAAGGTGCTTGCTGTCAAGTCTAATAACTTGCGTTCACTCCCTGGATCCCGAACCACAAATAAGAAAGAACTCCCACGAGTTGTCCTCTGACCTCCGCATATACTCAAATAAATGAATACATACATAAAATGATAAAAAAATATTTAAAAGAACACTGATTTACATTTCTGAGTCAGAGGGTTGACTGGTCTCTGTCTCTGACTCTGTCCCTCTCTTTGAAAAATCTAGTAGCTCAAAAGAACAGACCAGATTTTGTTTTGTCTTCCTTCCTTAAAAGTGTCAATGAGACTCACCAAACTGCAAACTTACTATACAAAGAGCTCTCAACTCCAAACTTTTAAAACTCAAATGTCCAAAAAATTGACTGGATTTTGAGGTAAGTCTAAATGTGAATGATAAAGACCAAGATATTTAAAAAAATGGAAAAAATGGATTTCAGAGATAATAGAGAGAAGGTAGAAAGCATAAGCAGTCTTTAAAATGTGATGTCATTACGTCACTATATCATATAACAAAAACAGAAAACTATTAAAGAGAAAGTTCATAGAACAGGACTGTGTTTAATACATGTGTTTTAAGACAAGTTTAAAGACATTTCCTGAAATCATAAACAAAGTGGCAGAAAGAGAGAGGAGACAGGAAAAAGATAAAAATAGACTATCAAGCCAAGAGTCTCTACATCAGAATAAAGGGGATTACAGAAAACCTGACAAAGTGAGGGGCATCAAGGAAATAACCCAAGTCAGCTTGTTCAGATGAAGAACATAAACTCTCAGGTTACACAATTCCCAGCTCTTAGAATCTCGACACTTAGAAATATAAGGAACTTTTTTAAAAAAAAAATGACATTTTTAAATACACAGAGAAGACTATATATCCATTTAAGCCAAAGGATCCGGCATCAGGATGGTACTAGATTTTGCAACAGCATCCCTAAGAGCTGTAGAACAATGAAGGAAAGCCTTTAAAAATCCCCAAAGGTGATCCTGAGCCAAACCACCAGTCAGCACTTACCAAGGAGATGTAGACACCTTCAGACACTAAAGGGTTAAATAGTAATCCCTATGTGTCTTTCATGAGGAACCTATTTTCTTTTAATGAGGAAGTTAATGACAAGAAGAGTAAGATTCAGGAAAATGAAGAGCTATCATATCAAGAAGCCCTAAAAAAAGAAGGCTTAAAGGGGCGTCTCCGTAACACTTGGCACAGCCGTGTGGTTTCAGTCCACCCAGACTGAAGCAAGAGGCAAGAGAAAGCTCAGGAGACAAACTGAAGTACAGCTAACAGGAAATAAGGAACAAAGAAAAGAAAACGAGGCGATTACTATCTCAAAGGAACATGAAGGGATAAAGGAAAGGAGACACAGCAGTGGTACACTTTATTGCGAGGTTACAAATAATGTCTGCATAGCGCCAAGAAATTAGACTGCATGCACATTGAGCCAAGAGTGCTGTGTGGCTGCATTACGGAAGACTATGTGAAAGAGACCATCTTCCACTTTAATTGCAGAAATGTCAATAAAGGCTGTGAACAGGGAAACAAAGACACCAAACCCTGCAGGCCCTGGTACTTGATGCAGTCTGCTAACCACCTCCAGAAACTGTAGCAAAGGAAGCCGATCACTTCTGGTTCCTGACCTTGGGGCGGGAGAGTGTGTGTGTGCGGGAGGGGGCGGGAGCTGCACTTTTGCTTTGTTGATTTTTCAACTGTATTTTGAAGCGCAAAATGCATCCATGTTTTAGGAGTGTATGCTCTCATGCAGGACGGGAATGAGTCACGAAATGTGAGCTCATAATGGAAACAGAGACTATACATTTCCAATTTAAATGAAGTGGCTTCGGGTTTTTTTTGGGGGGGGGCTCCTTGCATAAAAACTTTGCTTTTCCATCTGTTTGTTTTCTTTCTTTTTCTTTCTGTTGCCACTGATTTGTTGTCTTGTCTTTTAAGCGGTGAAGGAGAGGCAAGCCACACATCTAGTCATCCCCCGCCACTCCCAGATGAGAAATCCATTAGGTCCCAGAATTCGCTCTGTTTACTTTGAACTGGAGTTCAACTTACTCCTGAGTAAGTCGTGGAGCTGGAAACCCTCAGAGCCATGACTGCCACCTGTCCTGGCCCCTGCCCAGAGCTTCAGTGGTTCCTGGAGCAAAAGTGGGTGGATGGGGACTACTGACCCAACCCCTGCACACACTCTTTCCAAGAGCACAAATGAGTACGTTACCAGGGGCAAACACCAGGGTGCCCAGCCTGACTCCTGAGAGACCTGCTTCATCCTAATTGCTTTCGGTTTCAGAGAGGTTTCCAGAGAGATGATCTGGGGAGCAAGAACAAGCTGGTTCTGGAAGCTGACAACCTTGCTGCACTGTAGCCTTTCATCTGCAGAGATGGCTAGCCATGGTTTAGGAAGATGGTTACAGATGGGCTACAGCATGCCACTGCCGTATGACAGCTTACGCAGTTCCCACAGTTCTACAGACCTTCCCAGGTTAAACAGTGTGTTCAGATAGCAATGCGTCACTCAGCTGTGGGAACTGGAGGGCCAGCTTTCTGCTTCCTCTTCTCTGTTCATAAATCTCCCAAGGCCTGAGGCGAGAAACATCTTCCCTGAACACAACTATGCAAGTGAGATTTGGTAACAGGCTGGGCAAGGGCTTTTGGTGGTAAGAGCTGCAGGCATCTTCTAGACCGCAGGAGAGGGCCTGGTCAACATGGAGGGCTGGCTTTGAGACACAGGAGCCCAAACGGGTCCTACCAACCCAGCCTCCCAATG
The DNA here is from genome assembly GCA_019843815.1 of Montemys delectorum. Taxonomy (NCBI): domain Eukaryota; kingdom Metazoa; phylum Chordata; class Mammalia; order Rodentia; family Muridae; genus Montemys; species Montemys delectorum. The sequence goes on along the minus strand of JADRCD010191043.1, from coordinate 5,704 downwards.
GCAGCCTGACAGAGTTCAGTGTTCACACCAGGAGCCGGGGTGTAACACCATTGGTTTATTTAGCAAAGAAAAGAGCTGCCACTACTCAGTTACAATAACTCAGACTCTATTTCCTAATCACAAACCTACACACTACATACTTCCAGGCATTTCCTGGAATACTACAGGACATACATTATACAAATAGACAGACAGACAGGCAGACAGATAAGATTGAAGGACCTGCCTAGCTCTATAAAGAACAACAGGTATTGAATTTTCAGGGACTCATTTGGAGTCAATTTCATTAAAGTTGTCCTGTTTTCTGGACCTCAGATAACTAGAATTTAGGGAGCTGACCATAGAAAAGAAGTTTATCCTCCTAAATACACACACACACACACACACACACACACACACACACACACACACACACACACCAGCAGTTTCAGAGTTAGCCATCTGGAAGTCCACCACTAACCGTCGGACTCTGAGGACTACTTCTGCTCCCCCACTCACTTAGGCTGCTGCAGCAAACTGGAACTCCCACCTGGAGACCAGAGTCATGGCTGCTGTGATTTTTATCTCAGAAGCATGGCTCTGGCACCAAGAATTTGAACCCCTAAGTAGAACCAAGAGGTTTGGTGCTTTCTTCTCCCAGAGCCAGCATAACTACCCCCATCTCCCTACCACTCAGAAGGCTGAGAAGTTTCCCTTAAAGTCAATCATTAGGATTGACTGAATCTTGGCTCCAATCCAGGCAAACCTGCCAAAGGATTGGAGCTGTTCCCACCATGAGGTCACTGAATATCCAGCTCCTTCCATTCCATCTCCTGGGGTTCACAGGAATGGCAAAGTCACAATGTCTCACAGCCTCTTGGAAGGCAAGAGACGTATGGGAATTCAGAGCCCATGAACTGGGTAAGCCATGAGCTCTCTGCAGAAACTGCAAACACAGCTCTCAACCCTGAAGGTTAGAATCACTCAGAAGGCACCTTAGGGTGGAGAGGCCTAGGACACCCTCCCTTCCTTCCTTTCTCCTTCCCCCTCCTCCACTTCTCCCCCCAGTTTCTGATTCAGCAGCCATAGGTTAGGACCCAATAATTCACATTCCTGATAAGTTCCAGAAAAGTGCTGCTGCTGCTGCTGCTGGGCCTGCACCAGCTTGAGAAGCACCTAAGGGGTTTGCAGTAAGGATCATTTGGATCTAGCAGCATTAGCAGTCAGTGAAGTCCTCGGGGCCTCAGCCCCTCGGCTGTGGTGCTCGAAAAGCCAGAAAACAAAGGCTGTTCTAGCAAGAGACATCACACTCTGGGAGAAAATGGGCCCCCACCCAGAGTTAGCAGACCTCAGCAAACCCCACCCACAGCTTCTCCTAGGAACACGTGGAAAAGCATTTCCCTTCTCTGGCTCTCAATAAACACTTGCAAAATGAGAGAGGGAGAGACAGTTGGGTGTTCCAGGCCTGCAGTCTAAATCTAAATCTTCCAGTCTGCCCGTCACAGTCTTGGAAATCAAGTACTGAATCCCAGGCCACCCAAGATGTAAATACTCCAGATAGCCCAGGTGACCTTCACTGCTCATATCGCCCAGGGATGTTGCCCGCTTTTATCCCAACCAACCCAGCCTTACACTGACAGACAACAGCCCAAGAGGATGACCTGAGTCCAAACTCAAGGGCACTCACAGAGCAGGACCCCCATGACACACTCCAAAAGCAGGGCTTCATGTCATCCCATTAAAAGATGGCAAGAGAGAGGACCAAGACAGGTATTATGCTGTTCTCTGAAGGAGTCAGGAATCCAGTGCCCTTGTGCAAGGAAGGGTGGCCACAGGCACACTCTGGCTTTCTTCCCTCCATTTTCACACTGAGTCACATAGGGGCAAGGCAGCATGTGTGTTTTTCCTCTTTAAGTCAAAAGCTCATCTGGCTCTAGGAAACTCTCAGGCAGCCAGGCCCAACCCTGCCTGCGATGGCCCTCGATGTCTGAACCTTGGATAGACACAGCTTTGCGTGATAAGGACCCTCGAGTAGGCCTTAATCTACCCCCACCCCCACTGCAAGTTCACACAAACTCTGCTCGGCAACTCCCGCAAAGGCTCGGCCACCAGAATGGTCAGTTAAGCATTTCTTGGGCACAAAAATAAATACAAGCACAGTCATGGCCCCTTGCAGCCTCATCTGGGAGACTGTAATTCTTTATGCAAACACATTCTTTCACTCTTCTCCGTGTCCTCCCAGGCCCCTAACTTCCTGAAGAAGACACACTTCTGGATAAAACACATGGGAACAGGCAACTCATCGGGCCAGGTCCCAACCAGACAATGACGGAGCTGAATTCTGAACCCAAGAAGTCAAGCTCACAAAACATACGTCATATCCATGTATCTGGATAGCTTTCTCATCTACGATAGAATGCTGCTCTCCAGGCCTGGCATCGAGACAGATCTCACTCAAGTCCCACCGGCCCCCTTTCCTTCCAAGGGCATTATATCCGTCAAAGGATTCAGAGAATACTATCCCTCTTATTCAACGCAAACTTGTGCTAAGATGATGCCCAAATCCTTCATTTCAACCATCATCAACTCTGCCCCCATACCCACACCCAGCTCCTCGGTAACCTCCAGAATAACACCGGTAGGCTTCATGCCCATTCCCATTCTCTACCCTATCTACCTACATTTGAACCGACTGTTTTCAGTTCTTCTAAGGATTTGTGCTCACGGCAGGGAGATTCTGGCAGACAGCACTGACTCTGGCCCTCAGCCAATGCTTAGGGCCAATCTGAGCCCAGGCCCTCAAAACACACCTTCCCATCCATGAGACTGAAGCTCTACAAAGTCTGTGGGGAGGAGCTTAGTAGGGGCAGACAGAGCACACATGGGCCTCTTTCACCCAATCCAGAAGCCCACAGGGTATGTACACAGATCCAGGGGTATGACAATATATACCCAATATATAGGAATGCTGGTCTTTCTCTCCAAGGCAAAATTAGTCCTGACCCGATATGGTTACGTTGCAGCCAAGAGTATAAATGTAAGTCAGAGTTGGCACCTGGCCTATCTCAAGGCCAGCCACATCTCTATCCCCAAAGTTTATCATGATGCTCCAGCTGTTTCTGAGCTGGCTGGCCTTCACCCAGGGTAGCAACACATGTCAGCCTGGAGCCGAGTATCCTGGTCCCTGCCTTCCAGTCCTCTTAATCTCTCTTCTATCCATACAAACAGCAGAGGAGAAGTGCTAAGACCCAGAGAAGGAGGTAGGCAGGAGCACTGCTTAGTATGGGGTCTTGCCTTTTTCATGACACACAGTCTGTAGTGGCTATTCCTGGTTGTCAACTTGACTACATCTGAAATGAATTACAATCCAGAATTAGAAGGCTCACCTGTGGCCCTAATCTGGAGGCTGAGAGATACAAGTTTCTGACCTGAATCTTGGCATGGAGACCTTGAGGAGTAGTGGCTACGAATCCCATAGGATTAACATAGAAAGCTCTATGAGTTCAAGGTCATCCGGGGTTAAAGGTGTGGTGGCACACACCTTTAACCTGGGCCACACTTTTTGCTGGAGACCTATATAAGGACATTAGAAGAAGGAAGGCTCTCTCTGCTTCGCCTGCTTGCCTTGTGGGACTGAGCAATTGCTGGATCCTTGGAGTTCCATTCACAGCTGCTGCCGTGACTGTTGTTGGGAGTTGATTGTTGGGAGTTGGACTACAAACTGTAAGTCATCAATAAATCCCTTTACTACACAGAGACTAAGTTCTGTGACTCTAGAGAACCCTAACTAAGACACAGTCTTTCCCTCTTTTGGCCATGGAGAGTTCAACATTGTATTTACTGAGCTTTGGGACATCTTCCCTTGGCTATGATTAAAAGTAATTTCCCTTAGAAGCTGCCCTGAGAGACCACTGAGCAGCCGCCATGTCCTCTGGAGAGACCCCTATAATATCAGGCCCTTTCCTGGGACCCAAAAGTCCCCTACATTAAACAGACCTGGAGGTTTTGTGGGACACTCAGTAAAACCATACTTGGAAAAATACCTGACAGGCATATTGGTTTTGTAGCTTTTCTCAAGATGTACTGAGAGATGCCCAATTCTCTGAGCATGACACAACAAAAAGAGGAGATGAGCTGATAAAAGATTCCCAGATTTATATGTGTGTGGTGCACCTATGAGTGGTCACATGTATGTGAATGTATACAGGTGCGTGTGCAGGCACATGTGGGTGTGCGAAGGTCCGAGGCAAGGCTGTGTATTGGGGAGTACCTCTGGCAATCACTCTCGACCTTAGATATTAAGGGGAGGCCTCTCACTGAAACTAGAGCTTGCTGGTTCGGCTGGTTCAGCTAATGTAGCTAGCCAGTTTGCTCTCCGAGTTTCTCTTCTCTGCATCTCACACACTAAGATTCCAGGCAGGCTGCCATGTTCACCCATGTTCACCCAGCTATTGCATGAAGTTCTCAGGGATCTGAATGCAGTCCTCACGCATCCACAGCGTCCGCTTTATCCACAGGGCAACTGCCCCAGCCCCAACACTCATCCTTGTACCAGTAAAAATAAAAACTACTCCCTTCATTCTGCTGTCCCTTTTCATTAGTTCAAGCAACCTCCCACCAACCCCACGCTATATTACTGCCTCAGCTAAGCCAGCATGCACAGAGTATGAGCAACTGAGCGTCAGTTCCTAACCACACCCTCACTACCTGTTTGCAACTAAGTATGTGAGTACTAAAGCAAACTATCCCCAGGTCACCAGGAAGTGGGATTTACACATAGACAAGCACATCTAGACAAAGGCCACTGGAAAACTCTGAGACTAAGGGTAACTCCAGTTTATGAGCCCAGCCTTGGAAGCAGGGTCTGATGGGAAGAAGGAACCGGGGGCTCCAAGTCCAGTTCAGATGAACTCTAATGTAGACGGGCCACACTGTGGGAGAAAACACTGCCTTCCCAGAGGTGGTGACAAGCTGGACAACCCAACCTGCCAAAGCCCTTCTCTAGCAACGGTACCCAGGCTCCAGGCCTGGCACCCGTGCTCTGTGACAGCTCAGCATGAATAAGGACCTTCAGCCTGTCGGGGTGGCTGCAGCTCATGAGGGAAGCAGATGGGCGGGGCGGCAACCAACTCCAGGAGCCATGGCCAGCTGCAGAGTACAGAGGCACCTCAGGTAAGAAGGCCTGGAAAAGATGACAGAGGAATCAATCACCTGGAGGCCACAGGAGCCTTGGCAAGCAGTTGGAGAGCTCAGGTGAACACATCCATGATGTGACTGTCTGCGAGGCAGGAACCTGGCCTAAGCTCTAAGGTCCAACCCCCAAGACGAAAGCAAAGTTCCTCACTAACTGGTTTCTCCTTCCAGGAATACCGCGGATGTCCCGAAGTAACTGTGGCTTTAACAGCTGGCCTTGGATCCTCTTCTGCCTACCTAGTGGCACACGCTGACTGGACTTCCATTAGGGAGCCTGGCCACACTTTCCTTTGACGTAAAAGATGCTGCTTCAAAGGCGCGTGAGTGTGTTTTGGGAACGGGTCTTTCTTTTTATTGTGCTGGGAACAGAACCTAGGGTTTTATACACGTGAGGTATGCCACAGCTGAACTGCACTTCGAGCCCTTGTGTGTGTTTAAGGAAGACAGGACACAGGCACAAATCCTTAGAGCAAAAGATTTACGAGGCCACGTAACCAGACCTCATTTTACAAATCAGGAAGCTACCAGGAGA
>JADRCD010191038.1:0-10685 GCA_019843815.1 Montemys delectorum | reverse complement strand
GGGCTGGCATTTGTGTTCTTGTAGGGTCTGTATGACATCTGCCCAGGATCTTCTAGCTTTCATAGTCTCTGGTGAGAAGCCTGGTGTAATTCTGATAGGCCTGCATTTATATGTTACTTGACCTTTTTCCCTTACTGCTTTTAAAATTCTTTCTTTGTTTAGTGCATTTGATGTTTTTATTATTATGTATCAGGAGGAATTTCTTTTCTGGTCCAGTCTATTTGGAGTTCTGTAGGCTTCTTGTATGTTCATGGTCATCTCTTTCTTTAGGTTAGAGAAGTTTTCTTCTATAATTTTGTTGAAGATATTTACTGGCCCTTTAAGTTGGAGGTCTTCACTCTCTTCTATACCTATTATCCTTAGGTTTGGTCTTCTCATTGTGTCCTGGATTTCCTGGATGTTTTGGGTTAGGGTCTTTTTGCATTTTGTATTTTCTTTGACTGTTTTGTCAATGTTTTCTGTGGTGTCTTCTGCCCCTGAGATTCTCTCTTCCATCTCTTGTATTCTGTTGGTAATGTTTGCATCTATGACTCCTGATTTCTTTCCTAGGTTTTGTATCTCCAGGGTTGTCTTTCTGGTTTTTTTTTTATTGTTTCTATTTCAATTTTTAGATTCTAGATGGTTTTGCTCATTTCCTTTACCTGTTTGATTGTGTTTTCCTGTAGTTCTTTAAGGGATTTTTGTGTTTCCTCTTGAAGGGCTTCTAGCTGTTTACCTGTGTTCTCCTGTATTTCTTTGAGGGTGCTATTTATATCTTTCTTAAAATCCTGTATCATCACCATGAGAAGTGATTTTATATCTGAATCTTGCTTTTCCGGTGTAATGGTGTGTACAGGACTTGCTCTGGTGGGCTTGCCTCCCCCCCCCCCCCCACCATCTGGTTACCTGCCCTTGCTAAATATGACTGGAGCCTGTCCTTCAGTGATCCTGGTTTTGTCAGAACTCCTCAGAGTCAAGCTGTCTCTGTGATCCTGTGATTCTGGTATCCTGTGATCCTGGGCTTGTTAGATCACCTGGGAGTGGAGCTTCCACTCTGTGTTGTGGGACTGGCTGCAGAGCTTGTGCCCAAGGTCTGATCAGGACAGCAGCCCAGACAGACGGGAGGAACCTGAGTCACTGGGCTGTTGGAGTTCCTGTGTGCCTGGTCCCTCTGGTCCCAGTTACTCCCAGTGTTGGGACAGATGTTGGGTCCTCCTCACCTCTGATCCTGGGTGTGTCAGAGTGCCTGGGAGTGGAGCTTCCTCTGGCTGTTGTGGGACTAGCTGCGGAGCTTGCACCCAAGGTCTGCTCAGGACACCAGCCCAGACAGACAGGCTTATCCTCCCTTCTTATTCACACCAAATTTCTGTTCAAAACAAATCTCCCTCCTATATTCATAATCTCTTGTGTTGTTGTTTCATTTTTTTGTTACCCAATGATTTTAATCAAGGTTGCTTCTATGAGCATGGGTCATTTACTAGAGATTAGCAACTTAGCAATGGCCACACCATCAAAGAAAATGACTCCTCTCCAGCAGCCTATTAATGTCCAATAGATCATCAGAGAGGAATGGGGTTTCTTAAGACCCTCCCCTATCCATGACAGAGTTTTAATGACCCTACATTTAAATTGTAAAAGAATATTACATATGATTATACAAATATTGGCAAATATTATCCAAATTGCATGCAATTTCAGTCCATATCCTGCATAGGTGGCAGAACTCTCAGCATAATGAAGATGATTACTGTGCACTAAAATAAAACTTATTTCTGGTTTGGAGGAAGAAGGGAAAAAAACACAAGAAGGTTTAAACTATTTTCATAAGGTGAGTTTAGAATACAGCATATGTATATTAAAACACTATATAAATATATGCTATGTATTTGGTATGATGCATTTCATCTTAAAATATTTTAAAATAGATTTAAATACAGTGAAAAATTCCATTGACTAAGACAAAATGTGAAATAATGAAAAATGCATAGACCCAACACAAAAACATGTGTGGAATAACACAAATAGTGACTTGGGTGATTGAAGGAAATGTCTTCTTCAGTATAAGAGCCATATCACGGAAATGTCAGTCAAATTTGTCAGAATTCTCTGCTAACTTAACAATGCATATGGTCACTTTCAGCTTCTTCCAAACATATCAGTTGTAACTTCTTTCATTATTTCCCTGAAATGCCTTTCATTTTCTAATCTTTCCCTGAAAAGTAAAACTAACTTCAGTAATTGGATAGCATTTAACTGCCCACCTGCAGTGAGTTCCTAGTTGATGGATGATGGGGCCCAAGTATTCCTCTGGTTCTCCACTGGGAGGTGATCTGCAGCTGAGCAATGCTGTACCATTGGGTTCTGCTGCAACCCATACCTTTAAACAATGTGACTGGAAACAAGGCCTCCAATATCTCAAATAATGCCAGTGAATATAGCATCTTTGCAACTTTATATCTTAATTAAAAGAGTGTCATATTTAGAAAGGATTTTAAGTGACAGTGTTTATCAAGTTGTTTGCTTAGTGATCTCTTTAGATGCACTATTACACAAAAACTGTCTTAATTAAGGTTAATTGGAACATAATTAAAGTCACTGCTGATGGAAAAGATCCCATGAGTGGTACCACTGTGAGGATCCTTAATGTTCATAGTGTTAGACTAAGCCACTGCAGGAAACCCAGCATGCTTTGTTTTCAACACAGGCTATGCCTTTGCTTCCACCTACTTGGAGGCATGAATATTATTCATTTACTTGGAAATCTCTTGCAGACTCTGGACAAAGCAATTCATTTTTAAAAGCATTGTATATATTTAAGACTTACATCATTATGTTTTGATGTACTTAAGAAGTTAAATGCAGCTATGCCAAGTAACATATCTATCATTTTACATAGTTTTCTTTTCATTCTTTTTGTAAAAGCACTATTTATAATTTTGTTAAGAGTCCCTAAAGCCAGGCGTGACATTGTACAGCCATGGTCCTAGCACTTGGGAGATAGAAAGAAGACAATCAAGAGTTTAAGGGCAGCCTCAATTATAAAGCAAACCAAGGAGACATAAGGCCCAAAGTCAAAAATCAAAACAACAAAAGAAACAGTCTTCATAATATTTCTCTAAAGTGTGCCTTCATTCATATTCCTACCAATAGTGTCAAGGAATTCCCTTTTTCACACCCTCACTCATACTTTCAATATTTTCTCACCTCTGTTCTCATCCTCCACCTCTTTCTTTATTTTAGCCTATTATTCAGGCCTCTGAGGTATGATGTGCCATCTAGATATGGTTTTAACTTGATTTTATTAAGTGGTTATGGATGCTACATAACTTCTAATGTATTTATGTAACATTTTTGTGTCTCCTTCACAGGAATATCTAAATTACTCTCTTTTCTAATTTTAATTGAATCATTTACACACAGACATTGCTATTGAATTGTACTGTACAAAAAGTCCTTATCAAAGGCAATGTCATACATGGAACATGCCTTATGGCTTTTTTTCATTTATTTTTATTTTTTCACAAAATATCTTTGATCCTACTACTTTCCTACCTTAAACTTCTTCTAGATCCTCCCCATATCCGAGTTCATGCACACACTCTCTCTCCCTCTCTCTCAAAATGAAAAAGAAAAGCCAACTTAAAAAACAACAAATAAACAAAAAGTTAAAAAATACTCAAACAGAGTCTTATATGGTATTCAGCTTAAATTTAGATCTTTAATTCATTGTGTTGAATTTTGTGCCTAAGGAGACAATTTCAATTTCATGCTTCCATTAATGTCATTTCGTCAGACTATTTATTTGGAATGCTACAGTTCCCTGTTGTGCTTTCTGGACACTGTTAAAAACTTGACTTGCTGACTGCATATATTCTGTTTATATGTCTGTGTTTATAAAATGACCCAAATTATTAGAGCTTTGTAATACATCTTTAAAAGTGTGAAACTTTGTTTTGTTCTTCAGAATTGCTTTGCCTAATGGCTTGTGGTCTTTTGAAGCATCATATACATTTAAAAACTTTTTTCTTCTGAAAGCACCGGTAGAACTTTCATAAAAATCATGCTGAATCTATGTACTTCTTGGATAGTATGGATGCTTTAGCATTTCTACTTCTAATCATAGATAATTTAAATGTATCTGCTCATTTATGTATTTTTATGTCTTAAGTATTTATGTACTCTACTTTATGTATATGAGTGTTTCGACTGTACGTATAGCTCTGCTTATATGCGTGCTTACCTCTGAAGCATCAGATCTCCTGCGACAAGAGTTACAGATGGTTGTGTGGCAACATGTGCTTCTGAGAACTGAACATGGATCATCGGCAAGAGCAGCAAGTGCTCTTAGTCACATCTCCATCTTTACTTTAAGATCTTCATTCATGCTTTAGAGTTTCATTGTACATATGTTTGGGTGACTTGATGTGATTTATTCATGAGCATTCTCTGTTTTATTCCAGGTTTTATTCTGTTGTGATTGTGATTAAAGCCATTCTGATTCCACCCTCACAGCAGCCCAAGAGCAAACCAGCCAACCAAGCACAAACAACAACCTCCACACAAGCATAGAAACAAAATATATATGCAGAATGAAATCAACTATACCTACTGTTTGACCTTCTTTTCTTTGCAAAAAGAAAGGAGTGGAGTGAGTAGGAAGATGGACATAGAGAAAAGAAAGGCTCTTTTTTTTTTTTAATTAGTCATCTCTAATGCTATGGACTAGAAAGAAGATAGTAACTTGACCCCACATCTGTCTGACTAGAAAGAAGATAGTAGCTTGACCTCATATCTGTCTGACTAGAAAGAAGATAGTAGCTTGACCTCACATCTGTCTAACTAGAAAGAAGATAGTAGCTAGACCTCACATCTGTCTGTGGCACTTATAAACCATGATAGAGCACACATTGAATGTCAAGAGAAGTCAGAATACTACTTGTCCTGCACATTGTTTACAAACAACATAAAAGCTCCTATCTAAGAACTGATTTAGAAGCTGCAGACTACAGATTTCCCATAGGTAGTTTTAAAGTTCTTTTGCTTTTTAAATTTCCAATGTGTTTTTGACTAAGATTTCTGAAGGATATAATATAACTGACTTGCTAAAAAAACCCCACAAGTAACATTTAAGTCTAAATATATTAAATTACTTATAAAATAATTTAGTTGAACCTTTTTATGAGTTTACAAATATTTTGACACTAATTTATGTGAAGACCTAGAACAAACAGATCTTATAGTTGTGCATATTGAAGACTGTATGCTGAGTGCAACTGGGAGAGATCATGTGTCAAATACTTCTTTTTTGGATATCTATAGTGGCTGCACTCTTTAGTTGGCTGTTGCTTTATAATTGTTTCAGAAAATATCTTCTATCTTCACCTCAGAGAGTTGAAGTGCTCATAAATTTGTAAGGTAATTTTTTTGGCAGGCCAGATCCACTTTAGCCTTCTGACATGTTTAGATATTCTTCAAAGAATACTTTACTGCTTGAGAGAACGGATTTACGGCTCAATAGAGAAAGAATAATACATGCTATGAGGCATATCGCTGGCTTTGTGTTCAGTTTGAATATGTTGGGTTTTTAGCCGATGAACCTTTGATAAAATTAGCCCTTCATTTTTTTCTTGGCTCTCATTGCAATGCAGAAAGAAAAGCTCAAAGCTAGCAGTACTGTATGTTTAGATAAAGTGGCAGGCTCTTTTCAAGGTAGGTAAGTCTTACTGCTCATTTGGAGACTGGGCATAATGATAATGATCACTAAACTCATAGCCTTTTGTTAGATGATAACAATGAAAATTTGTGAAATTTTCCATCCCAAAGTGAAGCTGTGTTATTAATTAGAAGTAAGAGGTTCAGTGTCTGCGCTGGGCATGCCAGGTGGGTCTCTGTATCTAATGGTACTTCTAACTTATAAGACATTGGATCACCTGCTCAGAAGGCCAAGAACTTGGGTGAAAGAGGTGGCGTTTCTTCAGGATTTCATTATTCAGAACATTAGTAAATATATGGAATTTGGCTGGCATATATCTAGTTAATTCTGTATGCCACTATCCTCTAAGGCTCCAGAATTTACAAGTTTGCAGGAAATTGAGAAGCAATGAAATATATAAGTGCCTATTCCTCTGTTGAACATGACTAAATCTCCTTAATGTCTTTGAAGGCTGTTCAGGATTTTGCCATTCCTCCATGTAATCATTAAAAACAACGCTCTCATTGAGCTGAACAACAAACATTAACTGAAGGAGGCATTGGCTGGTATGCTTTTATGCTGTGACACACTCCACTTATTTATTGAACAGAACCCTGATAAATCTGTTCACTATTCACTCACTACATACATCTCAAGGTATCACACTGAGGACACTGATGGTTTTTCCAGTATTCCATTATTACTGTTCCATATATAAGATTTACTGGACAAAGCATCTATCACAGTGGAATGTATACACAGTTCTTAAATCATCTTATTGTTGAATATCTTTCACAAGAAGCTTAAAAAACATTTTCGATGATGGTTTCTTTTTCCCTTTATAATTATAAAGGAGTACAATTCTTTATGGCTCTTGATATAAATGTCAAGAATTAATCAGAATAGTACATGTTAGACCTATTTTCCAGGTGGTTTTTCCATACAAATTAAAGAATTGTAATTTACATAACTGAAAGAATGCTAATAATTTGATAAAAAGAAAACATCTTGACCATTAAAAGTTTCCTTTCCCAATGGGCAATACAGTAAATAAGTGGAACATTTCTTTGAAGTATGACAGGAGATAAACATTAGATTGAATCATTTGAAATTGCCATTTTTTGTGGGTCAGTGGTTGTCGTGTATTGGCAGTTTCATGTGGTTCATCTAAACAGGTGACAGGCAAATGCTTTTATGCTATTTATAAATTTTAAATCTAAAATGATCCTGTAAGGACAACTTGTCTTTCACATGTAGGTTGAGATTTCCCAGAGAGCCATATTATAGTCATTTGAATTTAAAATAATCTGTTTGTGCGAAGGCAGAGAAAAAGAGAGATGTAGCTCTTATCTCCTGTTAGACTGGAGAATGAAATGCAGGGCTTGTCATTTTATGAACACCCAACACATTTTTGAAAAGCAAGGGGATTCTTTTTCTTGAAATCCAAGATGGATTTCAGAGAAGTACATTAAAATGGGAACCATTTGGGAAGGTTTTCCCCTTTACAGTTGGTTTCAAGCTACAAAATGTCTTTGCATAAGTCTTTGCATTGCCTTAAGGACATACAAAACTTTGTATAAATTCTTGCATCAATTTTGAACATTAAAGGGGTAACCATGATGGGCTTTTCCTTATTGTTCATTTCAAGAAATGCAAAACCTTGTTCTCTATGCAATTAAAATTGCTCAATTGCAACTTCATGTTGAAATGAGACCTACATTTCCATAGCCACTTAAATAGTGTACAAAAACTATGCCTAACTTCAAGGAAATATATTTAAATTCTTCACAGAGTTTAAATGCTTAGAACATAATTTCAATATCAAAATATTTCCATAGTCATCAGTAATCTGGATCTTGAAATATCTATATTATATATCTGAATAAATGAGATTTGTGTGTGTGTGTGTGTGTTTGTTGAACTCATAGTCATATGCAATTTCAGATAATAGTTAAAACAAATGCATCTCTGAATTCTTACCTCTACTGTTATTCAATGTTTTATATTGTTAGTTTTTCACTCTATGTGCTTACAATTAAGAACCAATACACTCCAGGTTAATAACTATACTTTAAGAAATATACAAGTGTAGCTCTGCATATATATGGCAACATATAGTTGATATATTACTGTCTAGCTACCGTGTAATGTCCATCTATCAAGGTTTTGTATATTTTTCCTTAAAGAAAGCAATTTATCACTGTGCCAGGCATCAAAACAAGGGCTTTATATGCCTCAACTAAATTAATTATCACAGCTCTACTAAGAACTATAATTTCTATTATCTGTCCCTGGCTAAGAATCAAGTAGCTGGAGATTAAAAGTCAGATCTTATATCTATCATAGTATAAGAATTGCTGTGAAATGAGTATTGTAGTCTACTTAGACATTTTGAAATGTCTACAAGTAATGTTTTATATTTTAATAAAATGTGAATGTTTATAAAGTATTGATTCTTATTTAATAAATTAGGATGATGGAGAAGCGTCTGGACCAACATCCTATCAGGAATACTGGGATTCTACCCTATGGGATGTGGAGTGGGGAAGAAGGTTGTAGGTTATACTTAAAATACAAAGAACAATTTGAAGAGTAGCAGACATCCCCAAACATTACCAAACAAGGCTGTTCTACTGTAGATGTCATATTTCCTTCAGCACAAATAATCAAATGGGAATCAGAAGATTTGAGGAAATTTTGACAATTTTTTTTTTTACTTAGGTGGACTCCACAAAGTAGAAATATGGGAGAGATGGCCAGAAATAGGACAGGTCCAGACGAAATAAGACAGAGTAAAGAGGATGGAGGTTGTAAGACTGGGTCACCATGGTACACTGAATCTCCTCTGGAGAGAAGCTAGTTAGGAAAATAAAGATAAAATATTTGAGAATACACTCTTATTTGGCATAAATATCATCTGAATCTGATCACTCTTCTTCTCCCAGAAGGCAGAAGCTAGGATGTACACATTTGGCTATGAGTGAGCAAGAAGAGAAAAGTTTTTAACAGCAGTCAGTTCCTCTTCACTAAAGAGACTTTCTACCTCCCGATTTTGCTTAGTGAAGATCTTTTTGCCATTTGCAACTTTACTTTAATGCCACTGCTTTATCCTGGTACTACCAGTATCTCTTGCAAGCTTGCTGGAAACACAAATATTTGCTCCCCATTAGACCCGCTGGAACTGAAACTGTACTTTAGTAAGACTGCTGAGCAACTTTTATATACCTTAAAGAATCATGGATGCAAGTAAGAAGGTAAGTGCCCAGAAAGAAGGTCTAACTGATTACTTGAGTCTTGTGGCTTCAAAGACTTTTAACAAAGACAGACTTATTTGCAGGCTCCCAGAAGATGGTGCCCAGCAAGCACAAGGATATGACTAAGGGAAATCTGAGCTTCCAGTGAACAACCACTGCTGTAAAAGCTATTTTCCTTACCTAATACCCTTGGAAACACCAAACAAATTCATGGACATTCCATAGGATTGCCTATTGCATCATGTATATCTGTTCATGGAAGCATTAGTGGTCTCTCTTCACATGATTCAAAACTAAGGGTATTTGTAGCACAATCCAATAACACTTGGGTGAGCTCGCAACTCAGCCCAGAAATAAATATGTTGGAGGTTATAATAGTTTAGGAAAAATGTTGGATTGTCCTAAATCATGATGTTTTCATTCTTTCACAGAATTTCCTCTTAAGGACATCTCAAAATTATCTTAAGCTTAATGCTACCAAAACAAAAGTAATGTTATAAACAGCACTAAGCCCCATGCCTCTACTCTCTTATGAGATATGATAGTGTTTATTTTTCCTGGATGGCCTAGTGGTTGCATTACCATGCTGTGTTTTCAGACTACCTCATGAACCATTGGTTTTAGGTTTATGGACTTAGCTGGGCAGTTTCATAGGTCCTCAATAACATGTATTTGTCACTAGGGGCTGTATGTTAAAGTTGAACACTGTAGGCAGGGAATTACATTATGATCAGTGTGTTCCCTCAACTTCTAACAGCATGGATCAAACTTGTTCATGTATCAAAGCATGAATCCCTGAGGTTTTCAAGGTCAGTTCTCTGATGTTCCATCTAGTTCTAGCTCAGAATCTTATCTACTCTATTCCACTGACCAAAGCTAGTCATATCCCAGCACAACAGACTCATAGGGGGAGAAATACAGAGAAAATGCCCTGACCTCACACTGTCATCACCATGAATATCATAGGAGGAAAATTATTTCCCTTTTTCCCAGTTGATCTGCTATGATTTAAAAAAAAAATCTGCAATCTTTCAATGACAGGGTCCATGTTTCATTCATATTGATTTTTTAAATACTGTCTTATTCAACACACATGACATTTTCATCTTTTAAGGAATTTCTTAGAAATTTTTTACTTGATCTTATTTTTATCTCAAAATAATCTTTGAAATCTGTGACCAGAATCCAAATTCTGTTGAAATGTGATGTTTATCGTATTCATGAGGGGATCAGACCATGTCACCTTCAATGTGCTAGTTTGCTTTTGAATTATTCTGAGATTAAAAAAAAAAAATAGAAAAAAGGAAAGCCCTGAAATCTCTGGGTCTCTTTAGCTGTCTCCTAGGAAGGCAGATATTTCCACTGTAAAGGTATGTTCCTCCTCAGTACCAAAAAGTGAAGGACTTTAAGATTGCTCATTTTCATTGTAATGATATCTCCATCCTTAGTCTAAAAAAGTTGAGAACTCCAAGATTGTTCCTCATTGAAGATGACACTGAGCCATGTCCACGTTAACAACTTTCCTAAACATCCTATCTTCCATCATTTCTTTCACATAGTCCCCTAGCCACAGGATATAACTCCCTAGAAACTCAAAACCACTTTTTTTCATTTACTCACTTCTCTGTCACTTGGTACCTTCATTAAAAGAGGATAGATAAGGTAAAGATCTCTGAGTCAATCATTTGTTGATATTCTTTCTCCTGCTTTCCCTGAAGCATTTTTGCACTTAAATTTTTTTCTATAAATTTGTTTCTTAT
>JADRCD010191037.1:0-11195 GCA_019843815.1 Montemys delectorum | reverse complement strand
CACACACACACACACACACACACACACACACACACTCCTAAGTACATAAAACAACTGACTCAGGCTCTATAATGTTACTGGTATGTGTGTTTTCAGTACTGACCAGTTGGTATTGGATCACCATTGGTGCACTCTTCCCTGGAGAAGACTATCTCTCCCATTGCATCATTCCTTGATTGCCTGTGGCT
The DNA here is from genome assembly GCA_019843815.1 of Montemys delectorum. NCBI lineage: Eukaryota > Metazoa > Chordata > Mammalia > Rodentia > Muridae > Montemys > Montemys delectorum. The sequence continues at coordinate 11,007 of JADRCD010191037.1, read as the reverse complement.
CTTTGTCCAGGGATGAGGTTTGTGACCTTTCCCCTATCCACATCAGCATGTCTGTTGGTCTTGTCCCAGTTTGGCACATGTTTAGACAGCCATGTTGGTGAGACTTCAGGAGTGTAGCTTTGGCCTTTCTAAGAGTCCCAATCTCAAGGCAAACTCTTCATTTCTTTGACTCTTAAAATCTCAAGACCTTCTTTACCCCAATATGTCTGAGCCTTAGGTTACAGCTTGTGTTACAGCTGTATCATTTGGGACTGGCATCCTCCGCATTTTATTGGTTGTGGTTTTCTGTCTGTTGCAAAGCGAAGCTTTCTTCGTGAGGGGTGAAGAGGGAGTGTACTCACCAGTAGGTGTAAGAACAAATATTTAGAATGTAGTTAGGGATTAGCATCACTGAGCTTGGTGAATTTTTAGCATTCTTTCCCAATGCCACTCTACCCTGGTTCATTACTCTAGTCATGTTTTAAAAGCAACTCTGCTTGTCTCTCCTGTTTCTAATGGGCTCTCCCTCAGTGTGGAGGATCTCTTCTGGGCATGCTCAGATCCCATTCTCATTTTGGTTTTGCCTTTTCCTGCTGTGAAGTTGATAAATATTTCCAATTTTCTCTTAATTTAACTAAAATAAATTACCTTTAAACAACCCCTCAAAATCAAACAGAACTATAAACGATATTCTGAAAATGTAATTTAAAATTTAATTTCCATTCAAGCTACCTAAAAGAAATCAGAATTAGTAAGAGGGAAAAAAATCCCTCTTTGAAAACTAGACTATGCCAAGGAGCTTTTGTGGAAAACATGCAGAATAATTGAAAGGTTCACTGTTTCCATTAGCTGCTGGGATATGTGGACTCTAGAAGCTTGGTGAATCAGTGACTTAGCAAAGTGGCCTGAGCACTGCTTTCTTGGGAACTGGAAGATTCCGAGAATTTGTTTTTTAAAGAGCATTCATTGAGACCACTTTCACCAAGCTGAAGGATTCCACTCAGTCTTACCTTTTTTTCTGGGTCTCCCTCTAGACTCTCCATCCCTGAAACTCTCCAGATGGCTCCATTTCTTGGATCCAGATTCACCTTGAAAGTCCAGATACAGGTGTAGGATGCAGGGGTCAGATTCATTTACTCTCTTGCAGGGCTCTTCCATGTCAAAGAGGAGAGCTTCGAGGAGGTCTTGGTGACATGTGGCGTCCTTGCTGAGAAGCACTGGGTGATAAACTTGAATCCCACCTGTGAGTGAAAGAAGGCAAATCAATGCCTCTAATTCTCACTCTGTAGGGAGCTTCAGACCACCCAGGACCAGGATTTCCTTAGAACTATGCATATTCTATGCTCGATGGTGCCTTAACTGGAGGATGGTCCTGTGTGGGGGAAAATCTCTATAGCATCTCTAGTTTTATCCGTTAGATTCCTTTTTCCTATTCCATCCCTCCTTCCTGTTCTAATTCCTCCTGGGTCTCTACATCCACTGGCTATCAGATTCATGGTCTCTTCTTTAGCTATTAGTGTCACACATGCATGCACACACATGTGCACACACATTCCTATATACAATGAGGCAAATACAACCCATTGAGTCCATTTAGTGTGGCTTGCACGAACGTGAGTTGACATTCGACCACTAAGCATTGGGTAATCCACTGGCAAGCTCATTCCTAGTGAAGGTAAGTCCCTGTTGTTGAAGATACCAAATACTTCAGATCTGGGACTTAGAGGAAATGAGCTGGAATTGACCTGGTATCCTCATCCCTGAGACTGGCTCTCATAGTATAGAGCCAGGTGCAATGCAAACTGCTAAAGGAGAAAAGGAGTCAATAGTCCTGCCAGCTGTAAAGCTTCTGAACCACAGAGACCATCAGAGCAAGCTGGCCTCCAGGGTATAGTTGTGATACATCTTGGAGGTAACTAACAGCTATCTAACTGGACTCTCCATTAGATTTGAACACGACTCCCTGATTCGTGACAATCAGCCATCTCCAGATATGATCACGTATTTCTTGGAGGAAAAAGTAATTCCTGGTTGAAAGCCATTGATCCACTTTCCCATGTAATCTAGACCTTTCCTTTACATTGCACACCATACACCTTGGGAACACTTCAGGAGACTTAGAACTCAACTCACTTCGGTTGGTGGTCCTGGGGATAGTACCGCTGGTGTCACAAGATAGGCGTTGGCCTGGGTGCATGGACCTCCGGTCCTGCTTCAGTGTTTCAGCAGGTGTGACCTGGACACATTTACAGAGGCATTTCAGCTCATTTCTGGCTGTGTCCTAAACCCCATTTCACAGCTTTGCTGGGAGGACACAATGGACATGTGTAGAAAACATTTAGCCCTTTGGTGTATTTGCTAACTGTGATCAATTTAGGGTACTCAGAGTTATCAGCTTCAGCCTCCTCCCCTTGGTTGCACTTCCCTGGGCCATGTAACTAGTTGGCTCCTTGGATCTCACTACTGCTGAGAATCCAGTCCTACCTCCTCCATGGTAAACCTTCTACCCTTCCTCCTTCTCAGCAGATGAAGCCCTACCGACCTCCATGCCTTCTCGGCCAGTCCCCAGATGACAAAACACTGCATGTTCAGGGGTGTTCACCATTAAGTTAGTATGAAGCTAGGTGGAAATAAAACTCAGGGCTGGTACCACAATGAGGCTAAAGGCCTCCTCACAGGCTTTATCAGGGCGCTTTGCTCCTAGAGATGATGCCGTGGGCACTGTAGCAAGGTAGCCATGTTAGAAGTAGCAGATGAGTGGCCTAAAAAGAGCATGCATTTTGCAGAGGTGCTCTATTGCTGGGGATCCCAAGGAGGGTCAGGCCAAGAGATGGAGGCTGCACTGTACTTGACATCTTTTTCTTTGTCCAGTGCTCATTTGGAATCAGTTCCTCACATTTTCCAGGAAGTATGGATGAGACACAAACCCTTGCATCTAGAGATCTGAGATGACACCCGAGTCCTCAGAACAGTCAGTGTTTTCTGAACAGTTAAAAGGGGGCACTGGTGTCAGGGAGCTGGCTGGTGTCCCTGTGAGACTTTTTAGCCTCTTCCTCCTGGCAGAGGTCAAGAGCTGGTCTCCTCTCGGATGCCTCAACTTGATACACTTGATACAGCTCAATTGCTCCTGGTAGTTATATGCCTGGAAACAAACTGAGGCCCTAAGGATTGCCACCTTATATTTGGGGAGATAGTATGCGTCACAAAGCTGGGCATCCATCTGTTTGGTCCCAGAAAGATCTTTTGACATTGATGTCATCTTCTCCAGGGTGGCAAGACTTAGGGAATTTTCTTCAGTAGATTTAGTATAGTTAACTTAAAAAAAAAGTGACAGAGATGAGTCTTGCTTCTTCTTGGGATAATGTAGAAGAAATGAGATCAAAATGGCTCTAATTGGAAACAGCAACCTCCCGGAGGTACTACTCAGGACCTATTGAAGCACTGGACAGTGTTGTGACTTGCACACTAGGCAGTCCTGGCTGACATTTCCTGGGCAGGAGGGCCTGTTATCCAAGGGGATTAGAGAAGATTGTTTAAACACGGGGCTCTTGCGTCTGGCCTAAGGCTCCTTGCAATTTAATTTTAGACAGTCTCTTGATTTATGGCTCTAAATTGTACCAAGTGCCCTGAATCACCAATGCCCGTCCTTTGCAAGGCTTACAAGATAAGAGCTCCATGGCAGGCTTCTCAAGTCCAGAGACCGAGAGCGAGTCTGTATTTTCTAGGCTATGAAAAGGTGGGTAATGGCTCTGGAGGCCATCCCTGGGAAGCTTGGAAGGCACCAGGATGAGGGCAAAGACTTTTCTAAGATCTGCTCTGTGCTCTGGCTCTAGGATTGACGAGAGGGGAAAGGTAGGGAGGGAGCCAAACCTGTTATAGTTTGAGGTGGCTAGCCAGGGGTAGCCTCTACTCTCTCTGGAAGGTCACCTTCGTACTAAAACCTCTTCAGACAAATGTGATCACTCTAGAAGAATTGAGTCTCGGCTGGAGAGGATGTCCTACTGGCTTGTCTGTTTCAGTCACGTGAACACACTATAGAGAGTAACCAAACATTCCCTCAAGAAGTGTTGGGATTAGAGGATTTCATAACCCCAGGGAGCACTGAAGGACTAAAGAAACAGAGAGGCTGATCAGCCCACCTAGCCATCCCTAAGTCAGAACACTGGGAAATTGGAGCAATCTTAACCTTTAATGCCATACAGAGGACTCATCATCTGTAAGCCATGGCTCCTTAAGCTGTGAATAATGACTCCGTTTTTATGTCACATCACCAAATGTAGAGATTGTGGGATACACTTTACAACAAGTGTTTCTGAATATTCAACATTCAAAAATTCTTTGAACATGAAAGATACCAAATGCAAGGCATTTCTGGGGGTGACAGTTGACGTGGTGTGCGTGACCCCCTCTGCAGCTGTGGTTCTGAACACATAGCTCAAACTTTATTCTATATATGTCTTCATGCTACCCTTTGCCTGCCTTTCGGAAACACTGTATGTTACAAACTGTGGTATTTTTACTGTGCATACAAAGTTTGTGGTTCCCATGGAGACAACAAAGCAGGTTGTTGGCAATATTTTCTTAGTATCACTCCTCAGCATATATCAAATCAGTATTTCTTCATATTGTATCCTGTCTGATTTTAAAACTTTCTGTTAGAGTTGTTGACTTTTAATAAAAATTTGTTAAATGAATTTTAACTTGGGATTAGGATAGAATTTCCAACATTTCTAAAATGGCCCTAGAAAATCTGCCATTTTCTACTACACATTTATGAGAACTATTATCAATAGTTTTCAGTATTGATGATTATAAAACCTAAAATACTGAGCCACTTTGGAAAATGTTGAAGATGCTGCACACGATACAGTATTAACTATCTAGCCAAGACTTTGCTCTTCATGTAAAACCAAAGAAGCATATCCATTCCACTAGTATGCAAATTTGCACTAGTCTCTAGTGAATTGTGAAATTATGTGCATCCCAAAGAATTGCTTTAAAATAAATTTACTCATGACTTTTAACAAAGTGAATATTTAATTTTTATATGTGCTCTATGTACTATATGCCTGAGATCTCATAACATTTCTATAATGAAAGGGGGTCATGAGTAGAAAAAGTTTAAGAAGCCTGACATATGTTCTCCTTTGTGTTTCATAATATCGAATTAATTACTCATCATTCATAACACTGAATCACATTCGCTGAAGATGTATACTCAGCAACAATGGCCAAAGACTATGTTCCACCTGCTGAGGTAGGTGCTCAGAGTTCTGTCTGCGAAATCCTCAAAGCTACACTGAGGGGAATTTGTGCAGACAAGAGCACAGAGTCTTGCCGAGATGGTCTATCAGCCAGGTTAGACTTGGATTTGAATCCTATTCCTACCATTTTCTGTCAGGCATTGGACCTATTAGCGTTGACTGTGATGTTGCGTAACATTGTATCCTTCTGCCTCAGTCCAAGGTAGCTCTAGCAGGAGCTCAAACTAGCTCTAAGGTCAAGAGTGGTTTCTGCACCTTCTACAGGTCAGCTGCTTGCAGATTGGCTTTTCAAAGTTTCACATTCTCAATACTACTCCTCTCTCCCTTAGAACTTTCCCTCTCTTTCGTATTCCATGGGAGTTAGCAGCGTGCCTATCTTTAACTAGACAGTCACTACTAATTTGTGCTGCATGAAGCTATTGGAATTTCACTCTAAAGAGAGATTAAAAAGAACACAGCTAAAGGTGGGATGTTCTTGTTATTATCCTCTGGGTCACATAAACCCCATGTGACTCATAATGTAGGAAACATCCCTGGGCTTATGGCATATGGTTAGTATTCTAGGTACCAACTTGGAGACCTCAGAGGACAAAGGCCACGGTGGTTCATGAAGTTTAGGATTCCACATATCTCTTGATGAGGCCCCACCATACCTCTTTGCTAACAATATCCCACCCGTCGTCCTACACGTGTAGTTAACATAAGCATTCACGTCCCCTACACTATTGTCCTCAAAGATTTTTATGTCTCTATGTCTCTTTGGGGGCTTGAGTGTCACTCTCACTGTGGAGCTCTGCCTGGGTAGAGCTTTTCCCCCTCTCACAGCTTTAGAAGGATATTCTTTTAATTTATTTTTCTTTATCACACTTTGCACATTCCACTAGGTACCCTCATATCTTTGCTTAGACATGGGATGTTCATGCAGAATGCTAAGCCATCTGAATTTTGGTGTTGCCCCATTTTCCAGGCCAACAGATAGCTGGAGAAAACTGGATGGAATCAGGAATCTGGATTGAACTTGGACTGGTGGGGGTAATGAGTGTAGGTGAAAAACCACCATATTTGGGCATTTTGGAAGGCTTACAGGTCCAGTATTACTTGCCTCTTGTTTCTCAGTCATTTCAGCACATCTTCTTTCTTCTGCCACTCTATCAGATATGTTTATCTCTGTGTATGTGTTGTCTCTAGCTTTGTGCCGACCTGACACTGATTCACCCAGCATTCCAGATGCAAATGCTGAGACGGAGAATCTGTGAGCAACTGTTGGCTGTAGTTTGAAAATACATAGCTCTGGAACCTGGATGCTCCTAAAGGAAGCCCATCTCCACTTGAGTTGGTGCATGTTGAAGTGCTGGGAATCCTGAACAGGTGGCTGAAAAAGCAGATTGGTCTCCTGTCCTTGATGCCTTAAGAATGTGTGAGTTTCTTCAACCACTAAAAACATGGATCTGTTTAAAACTGGGCGAGTGCCCTTTCGATGCAAAGCAAATGCATTGCCAAAACTGGTGAAGGACCTTCTGGAATTAATCGTCTGTGGTATTGTGTTTTCAGCCACTCCTTTAGCCACATGAGAACTAAGGATGTAATGTAAATTCACATTATTAAACGAGGATGGTTATAGTGACCTTGAGTGCTTTCATAGTTAGATCTGAAGTTCTGACTCTTTACTATTTTATTTTAAATTATGGTCTCCTCTAGGAAGGAGATATTTCAATAGGGTGGGAGTTGTTTTTGAGACTGGACCCTGAGCCCAGAGAGACATGGAAAAGAGGGGAGGAGGTCAAAGCTATGGGTTTCTCCTTAGACTCTCGGAGTATTGGGAGTTTGAAAGGGAACATTCTGACCTTGTAAAAGAAATCCAAAGAAATCCAATGCAGAGGAGTGGCAACTCTTAACTGAATTCTCTCGGTTAAAGGCTGCAAACAGAGACCTCAGTCTTCCTTAAAAGACTTGGCAAGAGAGTCTATATTTACATTTTCCCGAGACCATGTTAAGGCAGGACGTGTTTTTGTTCAATATTTTCTTATCGAGTTATTAATGCAAGCTAATTTCCTTTGTGCGCATGAGGTGGAAAGCAGAGGCAAGGATTGGTGAGAACAGAAGACTGGATTCTGCTGCGTTACCTGAAAGATACAAGTGTTCTTTTATTAAGAGAGAAAATGGGTATCTTGAGGAGTTAAATGATGGGCTCAAGGAGATTTGAAATATTAAGGATAAAACTGGCTGGACACCAAAGGACATAGCTGTAGGCTTTATTAGTTAGCAGTCCTAAATGTTACTTTCTCTTGTGTTCAAAACAGTTTCAAGAATTTTCTGAATGAAAAATAGACTTCCAGATATTCATTCGCTCCCTTCCCTCTCCCCTCAAATACATACACTCATATTACAATACAATTAATAGTCACTTCAGATTCTGTGCAAATAGAAACATGTACTTCAGGTCCCATGGCTTCAGAATGTGGAGGGAAGAATAAGGTAGAAAGCTAAAGAGAGGCCTGGAGACATCATGCCGCCATGGCAAAACTTCAGATAAACGAAATCTTGGAAAATGAAGTTTCACACCTGAATGAAAAGTAATGTATTGGGATCTGGTCACCCAAGAGCTCTGGTTCTAGGGTATGGAACAAGAAAACCTGGCTGTGTGTGGGGATGGGCTGTCATATGAGAAAGGCACCAATTAATTGAGAGAGGAAGTCATGTGACAGAGGTGCAGTTGGGGCCTTCTTAAAGAACAATAAAGACATGTCCAACCAAACAAAAGCAAATCTCGAAATGGGAAGACTGGCTGCCACCCCCCCTTGCACCCCACCCTAGCCCTAGGTGCTGTCAATAAAAGAAACACAACTTTTTCACACCAGAAGAGGGTGCTCTTGAACCAGGAAATGTCTCAGGCGCCTAGCTGGACAGCTGTGCTGACGTTCATTTGTGTTAAATTCTTACAGGTACACAGAAAATGGCAGTCAGCATCCATACAGAGTCACTAAGAAGACAAAATTGGCATCAAAGCCATCCAGGAAGTGAAAATACTCTGACCTGGGTCACACACAGAAAGCAGGAGAAAACTTTATTATGCATCCTGGCTGAATCAGTATCTAAAGGCAGCATTTAAAAATATGAAGCAAGAATTTTAAAGCATAAGTTGCAAAGCTCAGAATAAAAATAGCCCCAAACACCCTTATATACTCAAGAAAAATGTGAAATAAGAATTGAATAAACTCTGGAAAGCCTTAGAGGGAAAAATAAATAAAATAAATAGTAATAAATGCTATCTCAGTACCCATGGGACAGCAAATCTTTTTGGATATGAGACCTTGAGGAAAGTGAGAGAGGTTAAGAGAATGGAGATAGAGCAAAGGTGGGAGGGAACAAAAGTCATATAGAGACTATGTGCTGGACGGCAGTCCCAGAAGAGTCTAAAACAGAAAACACACAGTGAGAAATAACACGTACCTAAAACTACAGGCTATGGTGAATTTCTATTAGGAAATGACCATCTGAAGCTACATCTTTAAAGATCCACAGTATACTTGCAAAAAGAAGCCTGGCATGGTGATGCTCAAGACTGGACTAGGGAAATACTGAAAGAGAAATGACAACAGAAGCCCAGATCTCCAGGCCAAAAAAAAAAAATGCTGCAGGGGAAAGAAAATGAAGCTTCTTCACAGAACATCATAGAACAAAAGGAAAGGGGATATAAAGAGTTTCTCACATCCAGACCCTGGAGAATGCTGTACTCACAGTCCCTCTGCAGGGCTCCAGACTATAGGGTAGTTTTCTATTGTCTACTACAACCGTAACAAAAACTGACCACTAAAGACTGACCACATGTATTAGTGTGTTCAGGTTTAAACAAAGCAAAACAATGTAGACTGAGTAGGTTACAAGCATATGAAATTACATTCTCACAGTCATGGAGAAGGCTAAATCCAAGATGGAGGTGCTATTGGATCCAGTGCATTGTGAGGGTTCCCCTCCTGTCTGTATCTTTACATGGAACTGAGGACTTTCTGGCAGCCTCTTCTGTATGGGTTGAGCCCTAGCAACCTAATAATCTCCTAAAGGCTTCCTTCCCCAGGGTTATCACCTTGGGGTTAAGATGTCAACTGCTAAATTTTTCTGGAACATAAGAATTTGGTAAATACCGGGAAATAGCTATTAGTAAGAAAAATTGTTTTTAATACTCCAACCTGAAAATTATCAAATTCAGCATTTCTTTGTCTAACAACCATTGCAAGGAGATATAAGCAGAAATAGCAGGATTTCTTAAGGCAATGACAGAACGAAAAGGTTCCCACCAGAATTTCTGGTGTATAGTTATGTCAGTGACCTGAGGAGCAACCAAATCTGACAAGAAATAGTTCAACAACCTTAGCTCACAATTCAAAGATGTAGAATTATAAAGGAAATCACAAGAGAGCACAGGAAAAGAACTAAGAAAGGTAAGAGGAGAAAATTCTGTGCTAAGAGACAGCAAAAAGAACATAACTAAGAAAGAATCAAAACTCTTGTGCTTTGGATAGGAAGAACAAAGTACAGTTGAGCAATACAGAGAGCAAAGCGAACTATGCAAAACTATGTAAAGTAAGAGACCAGAGGAACATAATCCTGCCCTAAGGAATGTGAACCATGTGAGGGGAATCTTCAAACGCAAGCAAACATTATGGAATTCATTATATCCCATGAGAATGGACTTTTCTAAAATAGACACCATTTGATTTCGAGTTTAGACAGGCCATTCTGCAGAGTGGAGGGAAGACTGAGAAAAAGTTCCTAACTTATGAACCCACCTAGAAAAATCAGACTGAGATCGTTGAGGTAGATGACTGCGTAAGCTGCTTCCTCAGAGTTCTAGAGTATAGACATAGAGACCATGAGGACTCTTCATAAATGTAATACTGGAGCCCTAGAAGATTGATAGTAGTAACAATGACTCTCGGTGTGGTCATAAGAAACTACAAGCCAGTGCCCTTTGTAAACATATATGTAAGAATGTTTGCTTGTGTTGTAAAGTGCCCACTCATGATATACACAGTTATGTAGAATTTTAGCAACTTTCAAGAGATAGCATCTCCATATGCAGATGAAATGATAGTATAGATTGAAAACCCAAGTGAGTTGGTAATGAAGTGAATTGGAATTAGTAAGGAATCCAGTAAGTCCATGGGATCTAGGTTAACTTAATAAAAGCCAACAAACTTCCTGTATACGAGATCATTAGCAAGTCCAATCTATAATGGAGAAAGAAAAGCTCACTTATAATCTCAGGTAAAAAGGAGAAGATTAAAAAGAAGTGTATAAATTCTCAATGAGGAAAATAATTTAAGTATTCCCTGAAGACGTTAAAGCTAATTTGAGTCAATAGCAAGATGTGTTTGGACTGCAACTCCTCAAACCATCCAGGTGTCAACTCCTCTCACTTCAATATGTATTAAAATTAAACATTTATTGCAACAGCAATAAAAATGTCAGTGAGCTACTTGATTTTGTGCTAAACAAATTAATTCTTAAAATCACACAGAAAAAGGAACATTATTTGTTAAAGTAGCATTTCAAATCACTGGGAAAGTTGACATTTTCTTTCATAACTATTTGTGGGACAGTTGGGTAGCTACCTGGAAAAAGGTAAAACTAGATGAACATTTTATACTAAAATTAACAACAATATAATAGGAGATGACAAAATAAAGCAGTCGTACACATACTAGAGGGAGATGTGGAGGTGTGGCTGAGTATTTAATAAATTAAGTGTAGGAAAGGTTTTTTT